>LOEQ01010486.1:0-19901 GCA_001685075.1 Bramus lutescens | reverse complement strand
AGCTGGCCTTAGTGAGCTCCCATTAGATCAGTCCCACCGTCTCAGTGGGTGGGCGCCCCCCCTTGCGGTCCTGACTTCCTTGCTCATGTCCAAATGAGGAGCAGAAGGAGGGAGATCATGAGCAAGGAAGTCAGGCAATTTCTTGAATAGCAGGTCAATATTGCAATACCCAGCATCCTGTGGTTAGACCCACATGACTTATCTCTGCTGTTGAGCTGCAGAGCCCCTTTCCAGATGATGAAACCTAGTAAACACAGAGGAAGCAGGAGCTCAGGTCCTACTTAATTTCTCTTTCTTATAACAAAAGGATGCAATGTCTTCAGAAACAGATGTCTTACCACTATTTATGCTGCCGCTTCTATCGTATATTTCTGTATGTGCTGTAACTATTTCTGTGCTTTCTTTCCATGTCTTATTTCTTCTTATCTATATTTATTCTAGCCATGATCCTAGACCACATTGACTTAATGTTGATTTCCAGGGTCAAATAGTGGGTCATAAAAACATACATACAAGTAATATTATAAGGACTGAACAGGTTATTTTGGGAACATATATGTATATGCATATACAAATATGTAGGCAATAATAATTAGTAAAAACAGATGTCATGATCTGAAGGAAAGCAGCAAGGGCTATATTATAGGGCTTGGAGGGGAACCAGGAAGGGCTAAATGCTATAATTCTATAATGATCATGAAAATAAAATTTTTTAAAAAGTCATCAAATAAATTCATGAATATTGTCTTGTCTAGAGCCCTTTCAGATTGATCTTAAAAGCCAAGTCTTATTAGAAATGTATGGATGGGTTTCATGATTAATTGAAACTTTAAATTATGTATGAAACTCGATGTATTTCTGTGTATGGGTAGCATAAGTTGTTTTTTTATTTTGTCTTGTTTTCTCTGGCAGATCATTAGTTTGCCTCTTCAAACTCATCTGGAAATAAACTTTATAGTGAGACGCTACAAAAATAGACTGGATAGAGATGATGTAAAAATAATCCTTTAATTTCTTTTTTAAATCACATTCTGAATCCTGAAATTAAGTAAACAATCAAAGAAGTCACCTGCAATCTAAATTAACTACAGGTTCAATAATAAAGAGACTGGAAGATGTAAGACCATTCTTTTTACATAAAGATTCTGTAAATTTTGCCTTTCCCATCTGTCAACAGGGGGGAGCCTCCATTTATGGTGATCTAGGTTATAAAATAAAATTGTTATATTATAAACTACAATTGCTTATTTATTTGTGTGTGTGCATGTCTGTACATAAAGGAGAAGCGTGTGTGTGTGTGTATGAGAGAAAGAGTGTATGTGTGTGTGTGTGTCAGTGTGTGTGTCTATGTGTCTGTGTGGGTCTGTGTTCCCACACACCTGGAGATGTCAGAGCACAATTTCTAGGAATCATTTTTCTCTTTCTTCCACGGATCCATCACCCTTGACCACAAACACCTTTACCAGCTGAGCCGTCATACGGGCTCAATTATGTTATTTTTTGCTTTCAACAGTTTCCATATTTAAACAATGAAATTCCTAATAGTGACAATGGAGGCAATATATAACTCTGTGAGAAATATCCTCTTTCTTTTAACTGTGTATTTTTTTATTGTATGTGAACCTGATATTTGTATTTAAGTGTTGATCCATGGCACATCAAAGATGGAGTTAACTTTTAGGGGTGGATTCTCTTTCTTACTGGTGAGTCCTGTGTTGACAGAGGTTTCTGTCTCACCTGGTCCTGCAGTTATTCTGTCCCAAAGGAAACACACAGAGGTCTACATTAGTTATAAACTGATGGACCTATTCGCTCCGGCTTCTTAATAACTCTTATAACCTATATTAGCCCATAATTCTTGTCTGTGTTAGCCATGTGGCTCGGTATCTTATTCAGCAAGGAAGTCACATCTTGTTTGCTCTGTGTCTGACTTTCTCTGTCTCTTGGTGACGACTGCAGACTGAAACTTTTCTCTTCCCATAATTCTCATTGCTATGCCTCTGCTCCCTGCCTGGTCACCGTCGCCCTGCCTATACTTCCTGCCTGTCTATTGGCCAATGAGCATTTTATTAAAAGTAATACAAGTGACAGGATAAAAGACCATTGTCCCACAGCAGTCCTGGGTATGAGAAGTCATTACAGTTGACCAACAAGTGAATTTACCAGCTGAGCCCTCTCTTAAGATTGCTTACTTCCTCCTTCTCCTTCCCTCCTTCTCTGTCTTCCTCTGCAAACCCTCCTCCAGCTGTTATTACCATTCCCTCCTCCCTCCTGCCCTCTATGTCTTCCCTACTCCTGTGACAACTGTCTGCAATTTTAAAGTTTCTCAAAGGCAATATGTAACTCATCAAATTAGGCAACTTCTCTACCAGGTGAGCCTCTCTATCACAAGCACCCCACATTGTTCTCTGTATCCCCTGTTAGTTTACTTGCTTCCATACAGACCCTGAGCAGTTGTTCCGAGTGGGGCTGTCATGGGTACCTTCAGATTCTACCGGGTGATCTGACCCACAGAGTCACCTACAATTGATAATGGAAGCCCAGAGGAACTATCTATCAGTGAACTAGCTTGGGGAAGAGGTCTGCAAGTTAGCTTACCATCGGACACTCGGTCTGTGCTTATGAATACCCCACCCTAACTTATTTACTCTGCAGCTTTGTTTGACAAGCACAAAATACTTGAGTTCATTTAACTCAATTTTGTCATTGTAAGGATAAGTGATTAGCCCCATCTCACACTTGGATCACGACATTAAGCCTCAAAGCCAGCATTACTTGTAAAGACTACATTATATGATAATCTTTAATGATATATCTGACCTCTTTATTTTGCAAATAATCCATAATACATATCCCCAAACATTTTTTTTATATTTCTTCCCTTCTACATGCCAGCTTATTTCAGTTTCTTTGATAATATTATTAAGTCTAGATGGGGTTACTAGCAAGAAATTTAAGGTAAAATTCTTCCTCTCGTCTCACGTTACAAATTCGTGCCCCATCATGACCTTTGTTCCTTCCAGATACTTACTTTTCTAACACCTACTTCATTTAAAAAAACAACAGAAGATCATGCAATAAAGTAACATAGAGCACTATCAAAATATGATAAAGCCTGTAACAGTTTACCACTATTAAATCATCTGTGTAAGAGCTCATTTCTCAGTATTGAGAAATACAGTACACTGTGAGCGCCATCTCCTGGACAGAGAGAGCTTTGCCCACTTTGAAAGACCAACACTGTCTTAAGTGTTGTGGATAGGGCTAAGCTCCTATCTGTAATCATATCACTATGCCTGTTTTTAACATTCTTAGTAGGGGAAAGCTGCTTCTAAGAGAAATGGACATTAGAAATTTCTAATTTTAAAATTATTACACGGAAAACAAAAATAAATAAATAAAAATCTTTTAACTCAAAGGTAGTTCAGCGGTTAAGAGCACTGGCTAATCATACAGAGGAACCAAGTTCAATTTCCGGCCTCCACATGGCTGCTCACAACTGTGGCTCCAGTTCAAGGGGACTTGTTGCCCTCTCCAAGCTTCTGTAGGTGCATGTATACACATATATGCATGCAGGCAAAATTCCCAACACATAAAATAAAAAATAAATAAATAAAAGCATGACAATCAGAAATATACACCAGGAAAGCAGGTGTGGAATAAGAACAATGTGTGAAATAATAAAGGGACTCACAAAGCCATAAATTATGGGGTTTTGTTTTCTTGCATGTGGAGTCTGAGTTGCCCCTAAGACATCTGTGAAGAGTTTTGAAGTGTGTACCTGGGTATATAAGATTAATATTTATAAAGAAGATGTGGCAGAAATGTAGGTGTGAAGGTGGTCAGCATATGGTCATTAAAGACGCAGGTTGTGTGGGACAGCCTAGAGTGGGGGAAAGGAAGAGAACTAGCAACTCAGCATAGTGCCCCAAAGAGTGACTGCTGGCAGGATGGACAATCAGTGTCTTTGTCCATTTGTGTGGTTATAACGCAATAGCTGGTGTTTTGGTTTGAACGTCGACTATCTCTCATAGGGTCCTGTCTGGACTCATGGTCTCCAGTTGGAGATGCTATGTAGAGACTGAAAACTCAACTAAGTACAGCCTTGGTAGAGGTGGATCACTGGGTTGGGCGTTGAGGCTTAATGTCATGGCTCAACTTACTCATACATTTGGTTTCCTGACTGGAATTTCAATGTGCCCAGCTGCCTCATGTTCCTGCTACCATGCCTTCCTCACTGTGATGAACTGTATCCTTCTTACAGCTGCAGCAGAATTTTATTTCTTACAGTTCTGGAGGCTTGGAGTCCAAATCAAGGTTTGGCCAACAAGTCTGATATCTAATAAAGACCTACCTCTGCATTCACAATGGCTTCGTATGTGCATCCTTCAGAGGGGAGAACTGTATTCTCATGCGGCTCTAAACGTGTCTCTTCTAGCCCTTTTGTAAGAAACTATCCACTGCTTAAAAGGCTCCATCCTCAATGGGGATTGAGTTTTAACACATGACTCTTGAGGACCTCCAGACCACAGTCATCAGATGAAGGTAGGCAATGTAATGAACGTCATCTTTGAAGACAAATCACTCCCTTACAGCTCAGTGTTTCATTCTAATGTGGAGCTAACACTTAAGTTACTATATATGATTGTATAAAAACTAGTTTTGCATATAACTCCATTATGTTAAACACATATTGGAATTTCTACTAAGTTTTAAACTCGCTAATCACAGCTCCCGAGCGCATTTAAACAGTAGTCCAGGAAGGTAAAACGTTATGATGGGTAGAAGTTTAGTTTAAAATTGTCCACTGTCATTGTGCCCACTGTGAATATGAAACTCTTTGAGGCAGCCACATCTATGTGAAGATCCTGAAGACTATTTGACGTTAGCTGGGTGAAATTTTAAGACTAAAAAGAGATAAAAAAAAAATGGTGGAAAGGTCAAAATTACCTTAGACTCTCTTAAGCTTTTGAAAAATAGTCACATATTTTTAATATTTGTATTTAACCTAACTTCCCTGGGGGGTGTTTGGTAAACCTTTCTAGTATGCTGGTAAGACCTCTACCATCTTCAAAGCCAAGAAGTCCATGGGCATAGCATACAGTAGCAATAGGACAGGTTTGGCTTTGCTGTAGCCTGCTGACCTAATGTCTGACAAAGCATTTGTTAAATGTACTTACTTATGACTTTCAATTTACTTTGCTCATAAAAGGCCACACGTCCTTTGGCAGGGTGAAGCATACTCCTCAAGGCAAAGGATCTGTTCTCCCAGGCCACGGTCACTCCTTTTTGACCCAGAACAAACTCTTTTCTTATTTTCTTTAAAACTAAGCTCCTGTTCTAGGTTACCCCTTCTCTTGTCATTTCTGTTCCTAAAGACGATCAGGTTAACCATCCCTCACACAGCTTGCAAGCTAAGTGAGGAGCGGCAGAGGAGTCCCCCCGGCTCAGCCACTCAGGGAGTTTCAACAGTTCTCAGTCAGCTTCTCCATGGCACAGTTTCCTAATCATGAAAAGAGCGCTGCGAGACTTACTGAGATTTTTCTCACTACACCTGTTTCCCTGGAGTTATTTAGAATGCTTTTACTTTTAACTTCGGAATTTCTTTTTTGTTGCTGTCTTTTAGTATTATTTTTTAATTAGCATGCACAGTATTAGATCTAATTATTGCATTTCAAAGTGTGTTAATACCTTTGTAGTCTTTAGTGTTTGTTTCAGCAGAAACCTCCCTTTCCACTTTCTTGCTACTGTGAGCTAAATGAATCTTTTCACTGGCACTGCCACATCCTCTCATTGAATTTCAGGTCACTTGCCACTCCTTTCTCTTAATTCTACAGAATAGAAAAGGACCGAACTCCAAAGAACTCTGACCTACTCTTACTCACACTCCTTGAGCAGCATTCAAATTTAATTAAGTCAGATAGATGTGTGTTCAAAAGGTTAACTATAAGGAAACTGAGCACTCTAGATATCCAATATCTTCTTTAGGACCAGTCCATTTTTCATTTTCTCTCTCGATGTATTGTATAATGTCTTATTCACAGAGATAATAAGATGCACATCCCCCCTTTAATCTATTGGAATGTTTCAGGCCATTGAGTTTTGTTATTTTTTTAATTTATTTTACTTGTGTGATAACATAATAGCAACATTTCTCTCTTCCCTTGCCTCAAAAACCCTCTCATTAACCCTCCCAACACTCCTTCAAATTCAGTCTCTTTTTTTGCTAATTGTTAAAGCATTAATATACATTTATTTCACATATATTCCTAAATATAACCTGTTCAGTATGTATAATGTTACATGTACGTATGTTTTCAGAACTGATCATTTGACACCGGACAACCAATTGCTGTGCTCATCCCTGGGGAAGACTGTATCTCCCACTCCCAGCTTTCCTCGGTTGCCTGTAGTTTTTGTGTGGCGTTGAGGCCTCGTGGGCTTTTCCTATCCACTTTCTATGTCCACCTGTATCATCCTTGTTCAGCTCACACTGAGCAGTCTTTTTGGTGAAACTTTATGGGTATAGTTTGTGATATCACTAGGAGACACAATCTCACAGCAAATTTCTAGATCCTTTGCCTCTTATACTCTCTTTCTCACTTCTTCCATGTTCCCTAAACCTGAGGTACAAGGGTGTTTTGTAACGGCATCCACTGAGACCGACCTTTAGAGCTCTGCATTTTCTTTGGTTGTAGAGTGTAATGACAGAATACAAGTAGCCTGACCATGGAAAGGGGAAAGAAAGGCTCTTTAGGGAGGGGATGGAGGTAAATACAGAAAACGGGGACGAGAGGTAAAATAGGAATGAGGTATCCTGAAAAGCCACAAGGACTCATACTATGAACTACTACCTTAAAAATTTATAACACACATAATTGTATGTATAAATATACATACATGGTTTTAGTGAACTTTACTAATCTGGGTTGATAGTGCTCCATCCAAGGGTCAAAGATCACCAAACAAAACACCAATACCAAAATGACACACCCTCTTTTCAATTGTTGGCCATTGAGTATTTTTATCCAACAATTAGAAAACACGCCTTTTCTGTCCATCTGTGCAAACAGCATTGCCAGTTGCTAATGCTTCTTCACATCTTAGGTACTGTCACAGTGTCTTCTTGCATCTCCCATATGCTCCCTTCATGTAGATCTCTACAGCTACTTCAGATCTCTTTTGAGTCGATGACATAATAAACACATTTTATTACTGAGGAGTATGTGTGCTCTGAATATTTTTTTGCTCAATTCTGGATAAATGTTTAATGCATACTCCTAACAAAAGAAGAACCAGAGAATGATATATGAATACAATATGAGCAGTATTTATTTAATAAAACCAAGTGGAAACAAAAAGGAACCCAATAGCTATAAGAAAAGGAGATTGTGTTGAAATTCCCTAGTATAAAGTATACTAACATATTCTTTGTTTCCTATGATTGCTTTTGGTGGAAAATGAGATATATTGTTTCTAAAGCATAAATAATACAAGGCAAGAGTAAGTTAGCCTAATTCTTTAAAAGAGAACCTTGAGGTCACACAAAACTCACAATTGGTAATAACATTATTACTGCATATATTGTAATCACAGCGCTTGAAGATTTTAATGCTGCACAACATGTTTCTGAAAATTACAAATAATGTTGATCTTAATGCAGTGGTGTGTACAGATGGTGTGTACAGCTACTTGGGAGGCTGGGGCAGGAGGATTGCTTGAAGCTAAGAATATTGAGACTAACAACAGAATAAGAACACAGTCTCAAATAAGAAAAAGTCTTTATGTATAAATTATGTTGAATGTGAGAGCCCACAGACATGAGCCTGTTCCACCTTGACTGGAGGTCAGAAAGACTGAGCTTATTTTTTCTCTTTCAAAGTTTTTGACAACCGATGTGGCTACACACAAGAGATTCAGACCTAAGGTGTGGTTAATTAATATTTTCAGTATACATGTGGAGCCAACGGTCAGAGAATTCAAACCTATTCCTTACATCATGTTATTGAAGTCTTTCGCATATGCACTTCCCTTTTGGAGTGAGGTATATAAGAACGAGGAAAATAAGTGTGGACAGATTCAGTATTCCCTGAATTTTCCTCTCAATGCTGCTCTGTGCTTCTGTCTCTTATTTCTCTCACATCTCTGTTTCTTTGGCTTAATAATTCTAATCCTCATGTTCCTACCCTAGAACGTATGAATTTTGCTGAGGTTGAGCTTCAACAGTTCAATACCTTCACATTGCTCCTCAACAACAGAGCAGTATAAGTGTAAATCAAATGGGCAGGGAAATACTAGTCAACTTCGAATCATTAAATCAGAAATTGAAAGCCAATTTTATCAATATCATAAAACAGCACTGGATATTTCCGCAGCTATATTTAGGTATTTACGGAACACTCTCATCTCATAGAGAACATGGTGCAAGCATTATCTTAACATTAGAAGTGTAAGACATAACCAGTTTGGGTTATGGCTTAAATGGCCTGATTCCATTATGCTAAAACTAAAGACATGGAAAACTTTATCCCAACTAACGGATTATGCAATCTCACTGTGACAAAAGCAGAGCCCAAATCAATGTGTAATTGCTGCCTCACATATATTTCCTTCTAGTATACTGTGACTATCTATTTCCTGTAACCCAGTCACCTCTAGCAAGAAGCAAGGCCCCTCCTCTCACTGTGGCTGCCTGAAGCAAGTTTTATCTTTCAGGTGCCCTTCTTGAACTGTCACTACCCATCTCTTCTTTGCTCTGCTCTTCGTAAGCCATTGCCATAGAAGTTGCCCAATCCTTTGCCTGAGCCTCTATTCATCGAAGTCACAGATCATAGTAGTCCTATCCATTACACAGTCCAGTGCACTCTGGAAGGAAGAGATGTGTCCCATCTTAGAGCAACTCCAAATGGTTACCACTGAGCTCCACAGTAGGCAATAGTCATAAAAAAAACAAATTGGGAACAAAGTTAAAAACTCTTTACATTCCTGTGTAGTGTTTTTATTCTGACCCTATCTGAGTTAACTTCAATAATCTTAATGATCACCCTTCTAACTTAGATCTTGTTGTCTACATTATTAGGAAATAGGAAATACTTTGAGATGGCATTAATTTTTAAACAACCTGTGGCTATCTAGGCATAAATAAGAAGACGTATAGCTTTTTAATCTTCGATGCTATTTGTAGCTATGACTTATAATCAAACAGGACTGCATATAGAACTCACTTTAGTCAGTGATCCACTCCACTGAGAATTTCAGAATCAGGGATTTCAAAACATAGAAATGCTGAAGACAGTCTGATAGCGCTGAGTAGCTGGAATTTATGTATTGGGGGAAGATTGTCTGCCCAAACCTAAGAGACAATATTCTCTAATACATAGGCAGAGTCAGTCTCACTGGGCTTCTTATGTTCTGTAAACATGATTAGTGACAAGATTAGGCTCCCAGTAAAGAATTTCAAAGCTCTATGCATCTACGGTCCACCAAAGGACTTATTTTCCACTTAATGAGACCATCAAACAGGGCATGCTGGGTTTTGTTTGTTTGTTTGTTTGTTTGTTTGTTTGTTTCTTGCTCATCTCTCAGCAATGTTCAATTAAGCATAAGTAAAGATAAAAATTTGCTAATTTTTTTAAAAATAGAAAGCACATGGAGAGAGTGGCAAAGTCTTCCAGTAGCAGAGAAACAACGGGAGAACAGAATGTCAACAAACGCTATCAAGTTTTCTTTGGTTTATGTACAAGATGTCATTGTAACATCTAGGTGACCATATGTCTGTAATGTGGCAAAGCCATTCTCTGGGCACAAATCCAGGTCTCCAGCTTACCACACACTAATTAGCATTAATAATTCATTGTATCATCTGAAAACATTGTGTAATATACCTAGGCATCTGAACCATAAAATCCAGCTTAGCCCCAGTTCTACATACAATTCAATGTGTCTCCATTAAAAAAAAAAGTTTCTGCTTTAATTTAATGAGTGTCATGCTCAGTCATTCAATGAGAATTTCAATCAGACATCTATCAAAGATGACTCAGCCACTGGTTCAGTGTGCAGGGAAGGGGGTGGCGGGACGACAGAAAATAACCCAGGAGACTGTGGAGGTGGAAAAGGAAATACTAGACATCTTATGCCTGCCATGTGCTAAAGAGTGGGCTGGAACCCTGAAATTCTTACCACAGTTCTGTGAGGTAGGTAATAGTCCCACTGGAGAGAGGAAGAAATTAAGACATAGGAAAGGTAAGCAAATTAGCTACATTCATTACTCTAGTTGGAAGGGCTCCAAATGTTTCATGGAAATGACCCCTTGAGTAGTCGAAGGCACATGCTCTAGGGAAAATAAACTAGAAAACAGCTGGGAGATATTTAATATGTGACATAACTGATTACTGAAGCAAGCTGGGAAGGTCTCAGGTATGATTAGCCACACAGTATCAACAAACTCTAGGAAGACTGTTTCGTGAACATGAGACTTGGTATGGCTCCAAGGCATCTTGGTGTTTCACATCATGGGGTTCTCTCAGTTTAAACACTGGCCTAATTCGAGAATTTGAAAAATTCCAGATGGCCATGAAGCTTAAAATGCTTGACTTTCAACAGGAAAGAATACACATTGGCTGGAGCAAAGACCACAGATAGCAGCCTTCTCCTTGGAGGAAGGAAGCAGAGAAGACAGTTTCTTCCTCTTCTAGTGGAGACTTTTTTCTGACTTGCTAACAGAACACAACCAGCCGCATGAGGTACCGTCAGCTGCTTCCTGCAAATGATTTATACCCACTCACAGAGATGTATCAGCATTGGCCACTTAGGAAGGTCACAAATGCTGAGAGGGGGTGATATCCCTTCCAAACCCCCATTTTCCTTAAAACTCTAGAATTACCATCATAATTTTCAAAAGGACCTAGCTATCACGAAGTTCACAGATGGGGCTCAGCAGACTCACATGTCATAACTTACCTACATTTTTTAATGAAAGCTTTTCACTTTTATTATCATTTGCTTATTGTAAAAGAGAAATGGTCAGATGAATAGTGTGGAATCACTTGCCAAAATCGTATTTTTCTTAGTGACTATGGAAACACTGACAAGATCAACAAGGATGAATGCTTTCCACCTCTTTCACCTCCAGCCTCCTGTTTTCACGTCTGCTATTTGAGACTAATTGAAGAAATGATGCATATTTTTCCAGATATGCTGTTTCCATACTGCCCATACACAAGAAACATAAGGACTAAAAACTATCCTTTGTAGTAGCAAGAAAATAGTCAAAGAAAACTTTAGAGTAATCTCCGTGTAAGAATTTGGGGCTGGCTAAGGGTGGATGAACAGAGTGAGCCGAGTTAAGATGAAATACGTTAAGGAAGGAGTGAAGAACAAACAAAAAGAGATACTTCTCGAAAACAGATTAGATCTTAAGGTAGAAGACCGGGAGTGTCCATTTGGTGGCACAGAGGAAGGTGTTTGCTTGCATTTAGTGGTAGACAAAAGCCTGAGTACATTTAAAGGCTGGTGATGGCTTTTAAGGAGAGAGAAGTTGAAGGTAAATAAGGAAGTCTGTAAGGAGAAACCAGCAAGTGGATTCAGAGGAGAGGAGCAGGATCCTTCTCAGAGAGAAGCAAGTGAGATCATGGCTCAGGACAATGATCAACTCCTGTGTGAAGCAAAGGAAAGAACTTGAGATAATGGCTTCATGGGAAATCAACACAGCTTCACAGAACTTCAAAACTTCCATCCCTCCTCCATAACCATATTGGTGCTCCAAAACTTCAGAGACCAACCAGGGTGTGAGTATCCATATCCCAAAAGAATGAATCCAGTTTGTTACAATAAAAACATGTGTAAATCCAAATTTAGTGCAAAATTTCTCTGTTACAATTAACTCTTCCTTTAGTCATATTTTCATACACTACAAAACCAGAAATACAGTCTAGGGACCAATGAGATTCCTGAGTGGGCAGAGTACAAAACATTTAATTGGGAGCTGGCTTACAATTTCAGAGGCTAAGTCAATAAAAGCCACACCCACTCCAACAAGGGCGACCCTCCTAATCATTCTAATATTTATAAATAGTGCCACTCCTGGGTGACTAAACATTCAAATATAGGAGCATATGGAGACCATGTTTATTCAAAGTACCACAAGACAGAATATTCTTTAGAGGAAATGACGCTGAACTTCAATTTAAGCACAAAATTATTTTAATGAGCCATTTGTGCTTTAGGAATGTAAAAAAACCAGTACAGTACCCAAAGTCTTATCTTTTCTAATCTATAAGATGAAAGAGTAATAGAGTAACAGATCCTTTTAGATCTGCAATCCTTTAATCTAGAATGTAAACCAAAAAAAAGAAAACAGTAGAAGAATTATTTCTCCTGGATTTTCACTTTGAAATTACTACTAAAGCATACAAGAAAAGGTTTTTGCCTCTATGATGTCTTCAATAAGACACTTTAGAGGAAAAAGTTAGGATCTCACCTAAAATGTCAAAAATTTAAAGAAAAAAAAAGGCAAGTGTTAAAAACAGACAATAGTAGCCTGATAGAAAATAACAGCATTGAAATCTTAGAAAACAAAGGAAAAGCAGGTCATGAGAACAGGTTCATTTCTCAGGTCTGATGTGTGCATGACATAAAAGTTTTAAAAAAATTAATGTACCATGTGACTAAATTCTTAAAATTTAAGACTAGATATCAACTATTTAACAAAATATTTCTATCCTCCTATTGGTGAAATTTGATGATGATTTTTCTTAAATATAAGTCCATGGTTCAATACAGCTGGCAATCAGCAAAGTATCACATATAAATGAATCTAATTATTACCAAATTTGTCTAATTATTCCACTGAAATACTATAGAAACTAATATGATAATAATATATAAAGACATGCATAGGTACAAATATACCTATTTTTCAAAATGTATTCTGTTTTTATTTCTGCAAATGTGATGACTATGTACACCAAAATATTTACTTTGTTTTTATTAGTAGTAATACTATACTGGGCAATCATTTTTAGGTCAAAAAATTATTTTTGTTTTAGACAGTCTTTATTGGTCATACCTATTCTCAGTGTCCTGCCAACATAAGTTTCTCAATTTCATGCCCTTTCTTCTCTCTATCTGCTTTGAAATAACCCATTGAATCCCATGGTGCTGCTAATGTATGGATGGGTATCTATAGGAGCATGGACGGGGTCAACTACAGGGGCATGGACAACCAATTGATGCCCTTTTCTGGAAGAAAAATGACTCTCCTGCTCTCCAAGGCTGTCAACTGCCAATAGCTCCTCAGCTAGGAGTCTACCCCCTAATCATGCTGTTTTTTTTTAAAGAACTTTATACATGAATACTGAATTGTAATTTCCAACCATTTCTCTCCAACTCCTCCTCTAGTCCCCTGCTGCTGCGTGGCTGCAGCTGCTGTGGTGAGGAATGACACAGCTCAACAAACACATGTGGAAGCTCATTAGGAAAGAGCAGGGTAAGAGGATCAGTGGACTGAGAGGAGGAAGTGAAGGGCCAAACAGGCAGGCAGAACTTATTTTAAAGGGAAAGCTCGCACATGCATAGAGCGGTACACAACCATCCAACGCATGATGTAGCCATGCAATGCATGACGGAGTGACCTCTGGTGGCAGGACCTCTGGGCTGTTTGCCTGAATGCCGGTGGGCTGCTGGGGTAGGGGGAGATTACGTATAATGCTGGAATTCTAACACCTACTCCCTCTCAAAGTCATGTGCTTGTGTTTAGGGCAAGCAGATCAAGGTTGGAAAACCGATTGGGGGACTGTTAATGGAGGAAATTGTTCTTCCTCTCTCAGCAGTCATTGGTTGCCTGTAACTCTTCATCTAGGCTGGCGCCTTGAGAAATTTCTCTTCCTTGTTGGCATATTGACTGGTTTGGTTAATATGGGGATCGTGATTGAATGGATAACACTTCCCTGTCATGCGCAGAAGATACTATCTTTCTGCAGGCATTTGGGTTCTCTAATTTACTATGCTATATGTTTCAATCTAGATGAAATATGTCCTTATGAGGTAATTAAAAACAAGAAATGCCAGGCAGTGATGACATGCACCTTTAATCTCAGCACTCAGCAAACCAAGGCAAGTAGATCTCTGAATTTAGTGCCAGCCCTGTTCCATAGAGTGAGTTTCAGGACAGTCATGGCTACACAAAGAAACCCTGTCTCAAAACAAATCAACAAAAAAGACAGAAATAGCAATAATTCAGAAATAAAGCAATAAATTTATAGATCATAATTTTAAGTTTAATGGAATTTTATGTGAAAACTCATTCCATATCATTTTATATACTATAAAATATAACAATTTATAATATTGACCCATAATATTTATATTCTATCTTCAACTCTCTTAATAATATGGTGTTTTCAGCTATATAAAGAAACAATATCATATACTGTATAACTTACATTCGTGTGAACTTATTAATATAAATACTGTTAGTACTATAAAATTATCCTTTCTCACCCTGCTAAGCAATTGTAAATACTATTCTTGTCTGTGAATACTGCCGGAATCACAAACTGAAGCATTGAAAAAAAACATGAAAATAAACATCCCACATGAATTGTGCAAGAGTCTTCCATTTCTGCTGGCTGAGAGAAAGTTCTGCCTAGCAAACTGAGTTTAGCCTTTACCCAACAGCTTCTACTTGCCTATACTGGCCCTGTACCCTGAAGCAACACTCATTTCTGACATCAGAGAACCACAGCCTTAATTGGACCCACCTGCTTGGTTTTTCTAGCAGCCATGGGGCAGGAGATGTGGGGGCACAGTCCCTTTAGAAATGAGTCATATTAGTCACAAGAAAGGCTGCTAAGAATTAAAGATCTTGTATTTTTGTAATGCTGGGTTTTTTTTGAGAAGGAAGCAGAGTAAATTTATTTTAAAACTATTTCATAAAATCAATTATTTAACTCTATTCTTCTACCATAATAATGCTTTTATGGACATATGTGTCTTTGTATGGCCAATAAATTGTGTGTCCATGTGTGTGTTTGCATGCACATATGTGTGTGTGTGTGTGTGTGTGTGTTGGGGATATGTGTATCATAAACATTTTAAGGGACTCTGAGTAGAACTTGTCTGGACTTGATGTGATTCACTAGGGACTTGGAGAGTCTGTAAGAACACACTCTAGTGTGATGAGCTGTCTGGTCTTGACTTTACTTCCCTGTATATTTACTCTATCGACTTTCTTCTTTCTATTAATTGGATTCTTCTCTTTTCATGATTTCTCTTCTACTCCCAAATTTCTGGAATTCATTGCTCTGAAATGAACAGTTCTAGCTCTACTAAATTTTTCAATTTCCACATCTATTGTCACTCACTATGGTGCTCAGTCTCTTGGATTCTTCTTCTAAATTTTGGGGGAAATATCCTGATTTGCCCAGGTTAAATTGGATGTCTTTTTCTGATTCAACTGAGATAGTAAGGCAATGTACTGTATAATATTGAATTTGTAAATATATCCTTTTAAAATTTAGAATTGGTACACAATTGGTAATAATAGCATGTGGTCTCAGGCACATTACTAGCCAAAAGCCAAATAATTAATTTTGTTTATTATTATTTGTGAAATTTATTAATATAAAGCAAATATTAAAATGTAAGCTTTAACAATAAATTTAGTTAGTGAAGCCATTACATGTTAAGAAAGTTGTTTTGCTGTTCTGATTTCCATATTTCTAGTACAGTATATTAAATAAATACAGGACCAAAGGAATGATGAATTCCCCTCATTCTACTGGATGTGGTGTACTATTATTTTTCATAAAGAATAACTGCCTGTGGTAAGTAGTTGTGTGTCTCTAATGACTCATTTACTCTCATCTTTTATCCCAAAAAGGCCAATCTCTCTTTTGCTACCTTGATGTTACTATGCTTATGGAGAACATTCTTGACAAAAATTATTATCTTGCAGTAGGACCCATTTTCTCTTAAACTCTTGCTCTGTGGTCAACCATGAACTTCCCTAAAATTTTCCCTGACATCTCCGTTGCATCCTGGTACTGAGCCTCTGGTTTTTCTTAATTGCTAGCTTTATGATAATCCACTAAGTTTATGATTATCTTCTTTGTCTAATTGTTTGTTTTATCTTCAGCATTATAATACAAGCTCTATATCCCAGCACTTAACCCCCAACTAGTTCCCTAATATTCACAAAATATTTTGGCATGGAATAAGTGCTAATTATTTTTATTCAGTGTGTGAGTTACTTGTGAAACAAGTAGACTGAATGGAGCCTAGCTAATCATAGCAGACATCTAAGATGGAGTATGATAAGCATCGTGCTGACTGTTCCATATGCTCCAATGAGCAAAGAGAGCAAACTGATACTGTGTTAAAGGAAATGGTAGAGAGGAAAGGCTCTACAAAGGAAGTGACAAATGATATCTTAAATACGCATGTAACAAAAATTTATGAATATGTCATAAATTTGAAAGAGCAGGAAGATGTATATGGGAGGATTTTAAGGTGAGAAAACAAAGGGGGAAATGGTAAAATTATATTTTAGTATCAAAATATAAGAGATTTTTTTTAAAAATATATTTTTTCTTCCAGGAAGGAAGGAATGAAGAGAGCTCAGGTCAAGTTCTGTAACTGGTAGTCATGTAGGTCTGGAATCAAGCAGAGAAAATACATGAAATTCCCATAACTATAGTTTTTTGTTCCCTGCTAAAAAAAAATAAATGAAATGAAATTGAAGTATTAAGGAAATTCTAATTAGCAGTAATACCCTCTGCCCCACCAAATGCAAAGTGATGCTCCTACAGAGTAGCCTTTTGTCCTACAAAAAAAAAAAAAGAAAAAAAAGTAGTGAGTTTACATTTAAAGCCCTCCCAACAACCGGTTTCTAAGATTACTTCATCCCCATCATACTGAGATTCTGAATGATATAAACGAAAGAAGTAACCTACAACCTCTTTCCCACACTCTACCAGAAGCTTCTTCTTTCCTTTCTATTCATGTGTCCTGTAGCTCTGAGAAATGACGCAAACCATCGCATCCAGGCAGGACAGATAACTGTCCACATCTGCATTGTAGCCTGAGACCAGATAGAAAATGCCGAAAGCTGTTAGTGGGTTGATGGAGTACCACAATCTCAGCATCACAGACTGAAATCTGAAGAGCAATCCACACACAGGTCCCCAGGGCCTACTACACCTGATAGTTCATCTTAGGTGTGAGTGGTATACATTACCCACAAGCTTCTGCCTAGGTAGGACAGTTCTTAACATCTGAATAGCAATGAAACCGAATTGTAATTCTAGCACAAGGGGAATGAATCCCCCTAGCCCTCCACTCTCCACAATCTGACCCAACTTGCTTCTTCTGCAAAAGAAACAAAAGAGATGTGGTTTAAACTTAGCAAAGTAGATTTCCATGCTAGCAAATGACTCAGAGGTTAGACTGACAATTCAATGATTCATTCATAATTTGGGTAGGAAAATATATTTGTCAACTAGAATATATTTGGCGTAAAGAGAAGAATCCTAGCAGAAATTGCCCCAGGCTGGAATCATTTCATTACTGGCTTGGTCTTTTCCCATGGTTTCAAAGACAAACTTTTTTCCCCTGAGAACTAGTGAGTTGGGAGTCAGGGCAAATAGTAGAATAAAGCCTTTAACAGCTCGGCCAGCACTTCCTCTGCAGACCCACAATTGTTCTCCGGTTCGGTCTCATCAATTTCCTAAAGAAGGGACTTGGACTTGCTGTGGATGAGCACGTCTGGAAGCCAGTAACACTAAATGACATGAAGTCACACCAAATAAGCAGCAGCTGGAAGCGGGCCTATGAAAGGAGGCCAATGCAAGCAGAGTCATCATCCTCATTCACATGTCCAACAAGTTTAAACTCAGGTTCTGAAATCTAGAGGCTTGCCCTGAGAGTAAATCATATCGAGATAGATATTTTACATGCATATGTCATGTGTTGGGAGTAAGTTCATCTTTTTTTTTTGACTATCCTACATTATACAAACACTGACCTTAATTCTGCAAAAGACTACCAGTGAATTTGACCAAAACACCTAACCTATCCCTTTAAATCCAGAAACTAAAGAATTACATAATGACTATTTGTGGAATCATTTTAAAGTAAACATTCTGCTACAGTTATTGAAGACTATCAAATAGATATTCTCTATGTTTTTCTTTGTTGATTCTAAGTCTTCATGATGAAATTTTATTTATAAGGGCACATATACTTCCATAATAATAAAATAGGGCACCATTTAAGTATTAAAAGATGTACTTGTTCAGACTGGATCTCTGTGATTACTTATTTTCACACATCTATTAGGTTTTCTGTTCATGATTTGGTATTTGTAGAGACAACATACTATATACATAGGTACACATTACATAAACAATCACAGAGGTCAGTGATGTCCAGTCAGTAATTGTTGAGGGAATGACTTTATAGCAAAGGCCCACGACAACTGTTTAGAGAACTTAGGATCATTTTCCCAAACAAATCTGAGTCAGGGCTTTGTTCCAAAGGGCTTGAGTTACTGGCACAGTGCTACGGTTCTATTCCGTTAAATGTGAAAGCTTTGTTCTCTAGCCCTTTGGCATATCTACAAAATAAGATTAAACTTAAGTAAATGGTTCATCTTTCTGAGTCCAGGATGGCTTCCTGCCTAATACACATCAAGGATACCCTATGTTAAAATAACTCATCAAGCACTTACAATTTTCCTAGTTTCAAAGGAAATTTAGAAACGTCACACTATAACGACATGAAAGCCTTTGATTTTCTATTCAATTTAGAGCTCATTAACAAAATTTCATATAGATTTTAAATTGCAGATTCAAAGGAAAAAGACAAATTCAAGATGATTGCTTCCATATACATAACATAATATGATTTTTACTAATACTTGTTATTTACTGAGATTTGTTTTGTTTTGGCTTGTTGTTGTTATTAAATGTAATAAGCATCAACCTTGGCAGTAGGTTCCAGATTTTGTTTAACAAATCCAAACCAAAATCAAAATAATCATTCCTTTATTTATGCTAAGAAACATACTAGAACTGTTTTTCCCATTTCTAGAATGAAAATAGAGTATCTCATAAACCCCCAGATTCTCACAAAAAAAAAGTCAATATACCTTAAATAACCTTTTCCATTACAATTCCCTTTGGCTCTGTGAGTCAGTGTTGGCCATGAAGTAGTCAAACTCAGGCCAGCTAAATAAATCAGTGGGGTAAACGCAACTGCATGCTGCCAAGATTGAGGACTTACGTTTCGTCTCTGGGACCCATACTGTGAAAGGAATACATGCTTGTTTTCTTGTTCATTTGTTTGTTTTTCTAAAGAAATACACAAACTCAGTTCACAAATCCAATGCCCAACATGCTTTCATCCTTCTTTTGAGGACTCTACACATTACTAGTTTGGTTTGGTTTTTATGATTAGGTTCATTCTAAACAACAGACACCAAACGTTGTCTTACCACATAAGGAACGATCACATATTCTAATTTGTGTTGAAAAGTAAAATTAATCTGGAAGTGGGTGAATTGAAGCACACATTTGCTAGAGTTTCTGGGACATAGTTGTAGTATTGCACACTCATCATTTTGCTCAGCACCATTCCCATGTGGTGCACTTTCTTCTAATCTAAGGGCATGCGAAAATTAAAGGACAATTACCTAATTATGCCCAAGACTGCTCATAGCTTTACCAAAGTCAGTGCAGTCACTGCATCCCCTTTTGCTGATAATTTTTTACAATAATGACATTACTGCTGTCAGTGGCCAGAATGATAAGGAAATAAGAATGAAAATGGTGATTAGGAGCACTGAACGGAGCTCCCAAGGTCCAAATGAGGAGCAGAAGGAGGGAGATCATGAGTAAGGAAGT
>LOEQ01010485.1:20840-32749 GCA_001685075.1 Bramus lutescens | reverse complement strand
CCTTGGTCGAAGACTCGTTCCTTGACCTGCAAGATAATATCAATGTTAAAGGTTGCATCTCGAGGCCAACCAACATTGAAGGTGGGCCATTCTGAAGTACAGAAGATCTGCCATTTCTTCTTAACTTCAATGGACTGATTGTTGGCTTGATCCTGTACCTCGCTCCAATGATCTAGAGTCAGACTTAAGGGGGTTGTTAGAGACTGACCCATTTTTCTATTCTCAAAGTGATATATAACACAGACAAACAGAACAATTAACACAATCAAGCAGCTGGAAACTAGACGTGCTGAGCGTTTTCGGTGTAAAACCAAAACGAAAAAGTCGGACGGGGAAGCGGCAACTTCACCCTGAAGACACACGAATCCTTCTGATTCGTGCTGAGCAACCAAATTTCGGGCCCCTCTGATCCCTGAGGCATCCCACAGGGTGGCTGGGGAGAAGTCTGAGCTAGTCAGCTCCTTCTCAAGGCCACCCAGATACAGAACAACTGCAGATCCGAGTCAATTTCCAGACGCTGCACACTTAGAAACAGACATAAAACAAGACATGTGTTGGCCAACTTACCCCCCAATGTCTCTGGTTCTTCTGGGAAGGGTCTCCAAGAATTTGGAATCTCAGTGGGACCTTCAAATGAAAGACCCCCGGATCCCCTACCCTAAGAACAAGGCCCAGTCAACTGGATCAAGAGCAAGAGGCAATTTATTGTATACACAGGCACCTGCAGATGCTGCAGCTTTCAGGTAGCTAAGCATGCAGGGCTAAGTTCAGAGCTGTTTATATAAGGTTGGGGAAGCAAAAAGCAGCTTACAGAAGCAGATGCATGGTTACAGGGTTCTCATTGGTCATTTCAAATAAGACGATGAATTCATCTTAAGGGCAGGGTTGTTTGTTCATCTGAAGGACAACTCAGCACTCCCTGTATCTTCTGTTCCCCTCTATCTTCCAGATGGCCTTGGGTGGGCCTCCAGGTGCCAGACCTCAGGTGTTTATCATCAGGGCCCATCTGGTGTGGGCTGGTCAGGGGACAGTCCAACCTTGTTTGATCTATAACTCTAATGGAAAATCCCGAGCAGGAGTAAGAAAAAATTCATAGATATGATGGGCAAACTTGTGGGGTCTTTCACCTTGACCTGAGCAGCTAGTCTGTTGATTCTAGCAATTCTGTTCACTGACTGGATATTTTCAATTGAGATGAAAGGCAGTTTTCCCCAGTGGTCAGAACTTGGCAGTTGAAGCAAATTGCAAATGGACAGTGTTTTGTGCACATTTGTCTTCTGTCTTCTTTAGAGGTAGTAGAGTGCTGCTGCTCAGAGCCAACCTTTCTCTCTCTGTTATGAAAATCTTTTAATAAGTAAACATTTAAATGCCATATTTCCCAGATCTCTGAGCAGTTGAGGGCTATTTATTAGGTATAGATAAGTTATAACTTGAGTGTAGGATATATGTATGCATATGTGTGTATGTATGTATGTGTATATATTAGGGTAAAAGGGACAACTGGAGCAGAAAACCAACCAATGAGTGAGCACCCTGACTCTGAACCCAGAACCAGTGAATGCAATGCACCCTGTATTTGAAACCTGGTTCAGGTAGAGAAACATCTTTATTCTTGAACCCAGGACTAAAGACATGTGCCTTGGCTCTGAAACTAGTGTCAGAGAAACACTTTGTCCCTAGAATCACAGTCAGTGGAAGAAATATGCCCTGGTCCTATAATTAGAGTCAAAAATCGAAAAAGGACCAGTGAAAGAAACACTGTTTGGCCATGAAGGCAGTGTTGGGTCCCTAGAGAACAGGCCTTTGCACCACCACTTGATCTCTTTTGCACTCTTGAAGTTGGTTGAAATGAGGAACAAAAACAAAAACAATGTGTTATTTTCAGCAAAGTTTCTAAGGATGTTTACCCCTAAGCCATTGAGTTAAGGTGATGAGCTTCCTGCTTTTGCTGGTTATATACTTGTGAGAAAGTGGAATAAAGGGCTTGTCTGCAGAACCTGAAGTTGTGTTGCATGTTAATCCCTCACTCAGAAGAATGACAGTTGTCATGCTGGTGTGGCAGGCAGGATCTCAAACTAGTGTCAAAGAAACATACTTTGTACTAGAATCAGTGTCAGTGAAAGAGATATGCCCTAAGATTAAAGTAAAAAAAAACTAAAAAGGACCAGTGAAAGAAAGACAGCTTGGTGGTGAAGTCAGAGGCATCTTTGCCCTTGACCAACTAACCTGATCAATCCCTGAGCAGGGCAAACTAACCAATCCCCCTTTTCCCTGGGAAAACTCTGCCCCTAAGAAGCCCTATATAAGCCTCTTTATCCCTTCAGTTAAGAGTTGCTGCCTTTAATTCCTCCCTGGCAGAGGCAGTCACTCTCTGGGAATCCTCCTTTACAAATAAATCTCTTTCTCAAAAGAGATGACTCCAACCTCTAGAGCTGTCCTATTGTGTCTCTATACCCCCCAAGCTGTCCTATTGAGGCTTTACTCCCCCATTCCTCAGAGCTGTCCTATTGCGACTCTAATATATCCTGGCTTCCCGATAAGTCAGGATATCCCAACAGCACTACTGTACCACATTCCCCTACGTGTGAGTGTGTGTGTGTGTATGTATATATCTGTGTCTATATGTGTATATATGTGTGTGTGTGTATATATATATATATATACATATAAAATATATTTTTATTTACTTTCAAAATAACTTCTTTCATGATCTGTTGTGGTTTAGCATCTGTATTTCTGACACTGGATACTAAATGTGGGCCCTCCTTGAGTTCAGAAATCTGTTCTCATCTCAGGAAGAAGAGCAGATTCTCTTTTACCTGCTTACCCATCTTTCTAGCTCCTGGCAGATTCAGTGTTGACTGAGTGTACTATACCAAAGAAAAGGAGCTTAATTTTCCTGATGACACATGTCCCTGTCCCTTCACAATCCTATTCCCAAGCAAAGAAACAAACACAACAATTATTTGTAAAAGAGGAAAGCAATAAACATAAAGTTACAAATCATTTTTAAGTTCCTTCAAGGAAAGACTCCCTTCCTTTTCCAATAGTCAAATAGAAAGTCTTCCCTTCTCTTAAACCTAATTATTTGATAATATAATGATAGATTTCACCCATCAATTATGTCCCTATGAACATGTTGACAAACCTGGCTCTATTTTATGTATATCTCTATAGCTGATATCTCAATCCCTTTGAGTTGGTATCAGGAGATACTAGTGAGTGTCTCACATATAAAGCACTAAAATCTATTTATTTATGTACCACGTGGTTAGAAGCCCAGGATCTAGCACTAGTATATCAATATTTGGTGAGGAACCAATTCTTATAAACACCACCTCCATTAAATCTCACACAATTCTTTGAGATGCTTTATAGGACAATAGTTATGATCATGCAAACTTGGATATCCTGAGCAAATTAATTCACAAGTGTCTACCACCTGACTGAGAATAACAATTTCAACATAAAATGTTGTTAGGACACACGGCAAATTATCTTTATCAATAGGTTATTTTAATTCCTTATTTATTTTTGTGAGAAAACATAACTTGATGAGAAATATTTTATGTTCAGTTACTTTTGATATATTTAATTAAAAATATCTAGGAAGTGCTATCTAGATACTAAGATTTTAATTATAAAATGGCAGAAAGTATAATTTGTTAATGCAAGAAGAGGTGGTTATTTGTAGTGATAAAAGTATGAATTAATAAACATAGAAGAACAAATTTTAACATTTTATTATATAAATGTGTGAGGAGATAGATATATTTAGTTTTATATAATCATTTGATGTGTTCATGTGTCAAAAGAGTCAGAATATTTGAGCAGTTTGTGGAATTTTCATTTATTATTTTAAAAAATAGCTTCCACATGTTATAAAGAATTCCTTTTTATAGTATTTTTAAAACTATTTTTCCTTTTAGAATTGTGTTATAATTACATCAGTCTCTCTTTCTTTTCTTGCCTCCAAACCCTCCACATACTCCTCCTTTCTTTTTGTCAAATTTATGTCCTCTTTAAATTTTTTTACATAAAATGTACATATGTATTCTGAAATACATAAGAACAACATAATCAGTTGGTAGAAGTTTCCTTACATGAAATAAAAGGTCAATTAATATATGAAAATAAATGAGCATTTCTCTAAAAAATAAAAAAAATGTAAATATCTAATTCATTTGCTAGTTTTAAGAGAAAATTGTAACTTACGAGATTTTTTTCCCTTAACATTTCATGGAGAAAATAATTTGGCCTGTATTAATAAAAGTCCATTCCATTGTCTGGAGCACACAAAATATACTATACTGAATGTGACTAACCTCATTATTTCTGCATTGGGAAAACAGGCTTAAACCTGTCTAATGCCAGGTTAATAGAGGCATATTGAGCAGCTGACTCTTAGACCTTGTGTGCACCTATGATGGGTCTTGAATTCCTCAGGTGAACTCTTTTCAGTTTTTTATGAAGTTTCTTGAGTGCAAGCTCTGCCTGCAGGAGCTTAGAATCTAACAAATTCTTTCAGTTTCTAAGACTTCAAATGGCTTTCCTTTAGGGATTAATCTTTTACTATTCTCCGGTCACAGTTTCTTCATTTCCTTTAAAGAGCCATGCCTTCCCACCCTCACATTTGCTTCCTTTTTCACAGTAAAGAATTTCTTCTTCTGTGACAGCACAGATGTCTGCCTGAAAAGAAGCTTGAAACCAAGTAACCACCCAGGAGGCATCTTAATGTTTCTATGAATTACAAAGGATGGTAACTAGAGCAAGGTATTAAGCATTACATTCTTGGCTTTTCCCATCCTACATCTAACAAATGAAGTGATAGATGTGTCAGAAAGCATTGCCATTCTCATTACAAAAACTATAGGTATTCTGATTAGACATCAATGTGATTTGATGGGGAATCACAGGTATCCTGGAAGGAGAATTTGTCATGCTTCAAACACAAAGATAAAACTACTGTAAATTGCTCTTTAAATGCAAATTGTCGGACTTTGTCTGGCATGTTAATAATAAATGCAGGTGAGCACATGGATCCATACAAACATATGTTAAAAGTCAAGTCATCATATGAAAGGTAAGTATTTTTCACTCTATGACCAAGCATGACTCTTGGTAAAGAAACACTGAAAAAACAAATTACCTCATAGGGAAGAGACAAAATAATAAATTCTAGGTATTTCAAGTACTCTTACAGAAAATAGAAATGAACAATAGTATTGTAACTTATCTTTGAAATCGATTTAGTTCAGAATAGGTGGACTGAGAAAAATTGTCACCTTGTGGCTTCAAGTTTGCCTTATGATTTCTTGAAAGAAGACAAAATTGATCTCATATATAGTGAGAGCATAAGTTAAATGCTGAAAGCTATTTTTTGTTTTTCACTTCCTTAAACATGTTCGTTTAATCTGGCTACACGGAATGTAGGCTGGACATAGCAGGCAGGAAATACGTCAGGAGGTATGTTTGCCCTGGTACAGTTGCCAGGTTGTTTGGCCTTTTCTAGCCTCTGAACAGCATGAATACTGTCCAATTTCTTGAGAACCAGGAGTAGACTTGGCTAGCATTCATCTTCCTGGCCAGTATTTAATTAAAGGTTTCTTCAAGTTTGTCTTAAAATTAATTAATTGGTTTGTTGTTTTTTGGGAAGTTTTTGTTAGTTTGTTTGTCTGATTTTCCCGACAGTGTCAAGATCAACATTTGGGGGTCCCCAGCAAGAAGAAAAACCATTCCAACCAAATTCTGCTGGGACTGTGCTTTCCACCCTGCTCACTCCAGAGGTGAATGGTTGCACTTGAAAGGAAACAGGAAGTATCTTTTCGTTTGTTTGTTTGTTTTTCCCCATTGAGATTTTGGAATTCTGGGTCTAGGAGATCTCTATCTTGGGACATAAGTGGCCTCATGAGGCATACCCATCCTTGGTCCAGGACACAGAAAGAAGTCCTACAGCCTCTGGCTATTTCTGGTTAATTGGGAACTCACCCAGAGCTACCACATTTTCTGACCTGCCTTGTGGTACTGGAGATGACCTGGTGATATTGGGTGCTTAAAAGGACTAGGAGGTGCTTATCAACATGGTTTCAACACCTAGGCTGTACAACAGAACTCAGGAATTACAAATGGATCCCATGACCCTGGGGGCCAAGCTAAGAGTTTAGAAAAGTCAGGGTGGGATGCCAGGCATTCATGTAGCTGAGGAGGAGAAGTCAGAGTGACCTGAGTCCCTGGCAACTTGGTTGCATGAGGAGGCAATTGAGGAAAAAAGGAGTCCTTTTATTTATAGAGGATGTCTCTTAGTCAAACTGGAGGATTTCTCTGAATGACTCTAATTGCTGATGTCATTGTCTTGTGTTTTCTATTGTAATTTGGCTATGTGTCTTGTCTTATGTCTTTATCTGTCTTTCTGACACTGGGTAACTGAATGGACAAGAGAGGTAAACTGGAGCACTGCTCCAAAGGTCACACAAAATGGTGGTGCTTTCAGGGGTATGAGGATTGATGGCAGTATGCATCAGGTCTGTACATGGAGGGCACAGAATGAAGTTCCCATGACCAGGCCTGGGGCCTTGATGGGTAGTTAAGAAGAAAAGCCCCTGACCCCATGCTGAAGCAAGGCAGACCTTGCTGGGGCCACCCTCCTGAAGACACACTACTACAAAATGACTGTGAGATTGGTGATATCAGAGCTGCTATCCCTTGGAATTACAACATTGAAGAAGACAGGGAAATTTTTGTTTGTTAGTTGTATGTGTCTGGATAGATCTGTGTTTTCTGAAGTGTACGTAAGATTTAATGTAAACCTGAAACTGAGGCAGCATTGCATCAAATTCAGTTGAGTGTATGAATAAATAGTAGCCACTGTGTTTCTGTTTGGTGTTATTTGAGTGTGTGAGGGTACTCACACATTTTGTTCTCTGTGGATAATATGAAAGTTGTTTTACACTGTCAAGTCTTATTAAAACGTTGGCTCTGGATTTGGATATGGCTTTTCCTTTCTAAGATTCAGGTATGCTTTTAATGTCTCTATGTCCAGGGTCAAGAGCTCTGAGAAGGATAAGAGCAAAGAACAGTTAAAGGGATTATTGTTTTCATTTAATTGCCCTAGACTATAATATGAACTTTCTGTATTTCAGTGTTTATAAGTTTATTGGGTATGGTTAAAAACCTATAATATACTGATATTCTTTTGTTTGGTTTGCTATGGGACACTGGTTTTACACTGAAAAGATTTGTTTCTTGTACTTGTTTAGTAAAATGCAGATTGGCCAATAACCAAGAAGGAAGTAGAGGTGGGCAACCAGGCAGGAAGTAGAGGCAGGGTGATGAGAACAGGAGAATTCTGGGAAGAGGAAATGTCAGACTGCAGTCCTTACCCAGACACAGAGGAAGCCAGACACAGAGCAAGCAAGATGTGACAGCCTCACTGAAAACGGTACCAAGCCACATGGCTAACACTGACAAGAATTATGGGCTAAAATAAGTCAAAAGAGTTAATAAGAAGCCTGAGCTAATAGGCCAATTGGTTTATAATTAATGTAGACCTCTGTGTGATTCTTTGGGACTGAATGACTGTAGGACCAAATTTGACAGAAAATTCAGTCGACAGGTTGTTTTTGGTTTTTGTTTGGATCTTTTATGTTTGTTTGTTTTCAAGACAGTGTTTCTCAGTACAGCACTTCTCACTGTCCTGGAATTTGCTTTGCAGATCATGCTTGCCTCGATCTCACTGAGATCTGTTTGCCACAAGTGCTGGGATTAAAGATATTCTCCACCACCACAACCACCACTCAGCAATATCAGATACAATAGAAGAGATCTCCTGGGTGCACTGGGGGGCAATTAGGGATAAGAATTTAAGGGATCAGGTGGATGGAGTGTAAGAGTACTGAAAGAGATGAAACATACTGGAAGGGAAACTCCACTGAACTACAAGGATGACCCCAGCTAAGACTTCTAACAGTGGATATACAGTCTGAGCCGCCCCTTTACTGTGACCAGATTGGTGACTACCCAAGTTGGGATCAGATGGCCTTCATTCAGTAACTGGAGGAAAGAGATGCAGAGACCCACAGTCAATCTGTAGCCTAAGCTCAGTTTCAGTCTTATTGTGACTTAATATGCTATTATTTGCTGATACCCTTGGGAGGCTTGTCCCTTTCTAAACAGAAACAGAGGAGGAACATATGTGAGGAGACTGAGTGGAGGAGGAGGGAATGAGAGGAGTGGAGGGAGGAGAAAATTCAGTTAGAAAGCAAAATAAATTAATTAAATTTAAAAATCTATAATATCCTCAACACAAAAACTTTAAAATTTATAACATAAAATTGATAGTTAAAAAAATCTTTAAATAGGTAAACTTAATAGAGCCATATGACATGTTTCCGTTTTTGGACATAAGCAACATGTGGCCTGCCACCATCTTTAGGCAGCCTTGAAGCTGGCACTAAGTTTTGCTAAGATTGTAATAGAAGGTTATATTGCGACTTCACTACTATCTTGACTAAAGGTAACCACATTGTGTGGCTGTTGTAATTTAGAAAAAAACAACATGAAAGATACCATGCAACAGCATTCATATGGAGGGTGTTTTACTGAAGGAAAGTAAATGGGAAAAGAGGAGAGGGAGAGGGGAGACTGGCCTCTGAGTACAGAGATAGTGGAAGAGAGGAGAGATACAGACGGGGGAGTCAGAGAGACAGGTAGAGAAGCTCTCTCTCTCTCTCTCTCTCTCTCTCTCTCTAAGGAGCAGACAGACAGAAAAAAACAAAGAGGTGGGAGGTGGGCAGAACACTTTTAAGAGGGAACATAGTAAATGCACACAGGAGGTGCTCTTTTTTCTGGTTTTTATTAAGAATTTTTAATGCAATCTTTTCTCATTTTACATAGCTATCCCCATATCCACTCCTTCAACTTCTCCCACTTCCTCCACCTTTCCCTCACCCCACCTCCCCATCCACTCCTCAGAAATGGTAAAACTTCCCATGGGGAATCAACAAAGTCTGACTCTTCACTTCAAGGAAAAATCAAGGCCCTCTCCATTATATCTAGGCTGAGCAAGGTTTCCCTCCTAAAAGAATGTGCTCCTAGATGCCAGTTCAAGCACTAGGTATAAATTTTGGTCATAGTACCAGTGGCCTCACAGACTGTCCAAACCTCACAACTGTCCTCCACATTCAGTGGACCTAATTTGGTCTCATGTGGGTTCCCCTGCTACCAGTCCAGAGTCAGTGACCTCTCAATAGTTCGGGTCAGCAGTTTCTGTGGGTATCACAATCATATTCTTGACCCCTTTGTTTATAACTTTGCTCCTCCCTCTCTTGGGCTGATCTCAGGTAGCTCGGCCCAGTGCTTCACTGTAGATCTCTGTATCTGAATCCCTCAGTTGCTGGTTGAAGATTCTGTGATGACAATTAAGGTAGTCAATTGTCTGATTACAGGGGAAGGCCAGTTTAGGCTTCCTCTCAGTTGTTGCTTAGAGTCTTAGCTGGAATCATTCTTGAGGATTCCTGGGAATTTCCCTAGTGCTATGTTTCTCAAAATCCCTTTAATGACTCCCTCAATCAAGATATCTCTTTTCTTCTCTGCCCACTCTCCTTCCCACTTCTTGAGCATCCCATTCCTTCATGTTTTCCTCCTCTTTCCCCTTCTCTCCTCCTCTTCATGGGTAGGGAAAACAGACAAGACCTCCTGAGAAAATTAGCCTGGTGGGGGTGGGAGAGGGAGATTGGAAGGAGGTGCTCATAGTGGCTACAGCTGAGGATGTAGCCTGTTGGAACAGAACGCCAAAGACAGGCAAATACAGATGCCTGAATATTAGCAATGGTCTGCCCAAGATACTTTGGATTATGATAGATATTTATATAATAATTCCCCTCCAGAAAATAAAGTTTATGAAAGACAGGATTTAAAAGCAATGCTTATTTGATAAGGTATTAAAGTTGCACCTCCATGCATTCATACACAAGACATACCTTATGCCGGCAGCAAGACTATTTAACATGAGTTACCCATGCGGGGTTGTTTTTAAAGACATAAAAAGGCTGTGGAGCCAGCAGGGGTATAGAAGGCAGGCAATGCAATCTGCCTAGAGTTGGGCCAAGAGGTAACCCATCCAAAGGAATTCCAGATATTAAGCATGGAATTGTGTGCACTTTTGGAACTGGGTTTTACCTTGTGCAAATTCTGATTACGCCCTGCAGTTTCACTCTTGAAGTTGAAGAGGTACTTTACCTCTGTGGTAGGGCAGGAGCAGAAGTTGAGAGGTTTTCAACTTAATGAAAAACTTTAAAGTTTTATGGAAAATGCATATGTTTAAGGAAAACTTTAAAAATATTTAGATTCATAAGGTTCTGGGACATTTTAAATTAATAAGATATTTCATTATGATGACTTTAAAAATATGTATGCTTGATATATAAGGAAAAGTCTAAAAATACAGGGTCACAGCTAAGAGCACCAAGAGTAAACACCAGAGACTGGGAGGCTCCTATCTTGTGATGGTGCAATACAATGACCTAAACAGTCTGGAAAAGGGTTTATCCTTACCTATGTTCTATTTAGGCTAACAGAGACTGATTCAAGAATGAATGGCTAGTCTCTTTGTCTTTACTAAATTTGTTAAGCTTTAACTATTTTCATAAAATAAGTCATATAAAAAATGGTGACATTCTATAAGGGTATGCTATATTTGTTCATGATTTACAAATTTTATTTTGATTATAAATTATCTTCAACTTGGAAATTGTTATTTTTATTATAAACTATTAAAGAAAATTAAGCCTTAATATGTTCAGAACTGTACTTGTAGTCATACTAAATACTAATGTAATTAAAATAGAAATGTCTTATTTAGCCTCCTATTTATGTTTTCAAGGTTAAACCTAAAACAGATAATTAAAAGCAAACAAAGTTTGTTTAGCTCAGATGCAATAATAGATGATGGCCTTCAAACTTATCAGAGATCTGTGAATATAGCATATCAAATATTTAATGAAAAAAAACTTACTATGACTGATTGAGATACCCAGCTCTTAGCAGTGAACCCCAAAGTCTCCAAGGAGATGATTGGTCATGATGAAAACTGCCTGTATTACAGTAATGCTAACCGCTGGAAAAGCCTGCCCTAATGCCTCATCTGCAACCAGGACCAGATCCAAACTGTGGACTAGGAGGAAACTGTATAGTTGGCTGCTCCACTTGGCCTGAGAGGTGTCTATCATGTTCCTCCTGCAAGAGAAAGAATTTCATTTTCTAGGTCTGGATGCTTATAACCTGTACTAGCCTGGAACCTCTGCCCCCAAATGAACTCATGGAGACCACAGGAGCCTGGGATTACCATCTAGGCAATGGACTAGAGTCTGTCATTTTGTTTGAGGCAAAGAACCTTTGGATTATTCCTACTGCAATAATTTATCCTTCTCTGATCTCTGGTGGCACTGACAGCTAGACTGTTGCTTTGTCAGTTTAGCAGCAGTAGGTAACCATCTCCTCCCCTCAGGGCTGCAGCCGACTGTTTACTCCCTTTCCTGTGTAAAAACTCAAGCCTTGCGTTCAGGGGAACTACTAGGTCTCAAAGGAAAAAAAAAACAGGTTTGCTTTGCTAACAAACTTCTTATTAAAAGATAAACAGGTTTCAGATGTAACTTTTCACTAAAGGAACATACTTTGCCAAACCTGTTCTCAATAACAACTATCCATGTCTCTGGTAAACAAAAGTTTTAAAGTCTATACAAGTTTTAAAGATCTAAGAAAATAATTTAGGATATATAAAAATAGAGGGAAAAGTTTCAGACATCTGTCACTGTGGAGAGCTGCGTAGTGCCGCACCTTAATGATGACGCTGGTTTCCTCCTTCAGCTAGCCCGACAGCGAGTGCTCTCTGTGATAAACAAGTCCTTATTTGG
>LOEQ01010485.1:0-20813 GCA_001685075.1 Bramus lutescens | reverse complement strand
CGTGTATGTGGGCCTATTAGAGATTGCCACGTGGCTTATTGGGATTGGTAGCCCACAGAGTATATGGTCTGCAAGCACCCTTCCTGGGATAAGAAGAGAAGATTGTTCAAGGTTCCTGAATAAACTGCATATAGAAGAGCCCCAGTGTTGAATCTTTCTTGCTGGTCAAAGTGGATGTGACAAGTCACCACCTCTTATCTATTGTTATAGTGAGATTTCTTACAGACACCCTGTCTTAGTTAGGGTTTCTATTGCTGTGGAGAGACACTGAGGCCATATTCACTTTTATAAAGAAAAACATTTAGTTGGGGCTGGCTTACAGTTTCAGAGTTTCAGCTCATTATACTCATGATGGAACATGGTAGAATGCAGAAAGGCATGCTAGTAGAGAAGTAACTAAGAGTTCTACATCTTTCAGGCACAAGGAAGTAAACTGAGTCAATGAGAGTGGATTGAGTATATATGAGTCCACCCCCACAATGTCACACTTTCTCCAACAAGGTCATAGCTCTGGGTGGCACCACTCCTTTGGGGTGGCATTTTCCTTATAACTACCAAACACACCTGTTAGCTGTTTTTCTTTCTTTCTTTCTTTCTTTCTTTCTTTCTTTCTTCCTTTCTTTCTTTTTTGTTCTACAGTGTGGATTTTAGTACAGATTACAAATAATGGTAATGTTACTGTCTCTTTCTGTAAACTGAAAATAAATGAAAGCTTCAAAAATGTCAAAGGAATCATAAGTCTTGGATCCATCTCACATAGGTCAAATGAAGAAATACAGTCTAAGTTTCCCTACTTGTCTATTCCTGAGAATGGGACCTCCCTCTCTCTTCTCTGGTCTTGGGCCTCCTCTCTTCCCCCAATTATTAAGACTATGGGTCTGAAAAAATTTCAAATGTAAGATTTTCCTTTAAGTTTCTTAAGTTTCACTTCTGTTTCTGGTCTAGATCTGTCTCAGATTTCCACTTGACCTACAGACACCATCCAGTAATCAACTGTAGAATGCAAACTGCTAAGCTCCAGACTTACTGAAAGCTGTGTGAATCAGGTCAGCTGATGTGATTGCTCTTTTTTCCTTCAGTTGGGTCAGCTAACCAGATGTTTCTAAGGAATGTCCCTTTGCTTGAGTCCCCTCCCTGCTTTTTTTTCCTGGTATTTCAGCCTTTCCAGGCCCTGATAATAGTCCTGGTTTTATCTGGAAGTAATAATAGAGAAGAATTACATCACCCCTTGTTCTCAGCAGGATGTAATGTGAAGTCAGGGGACAAATGGTTACCCACAGTGCCAATTGGCATAAGAGAAAAAGGTACCTGTTAAAAGATAATAGACCTCTACAATATGATAAGGCACTCAACATGCTCTATGTAAAACAGAGGTTATTGTATAGCTTTAAAAAAATTGTGTTTCTATAAAAACCATTCAGAATAATTACAGATAATCTGGTTGTACTAAAACAAAGAAATAAAAAACAAAAACAACATCAAGAAAACATTGCCAAAAAGGGGACCAGAGATAAAATAAATGACTGTCTCCCATTCCCATTTCCAGGATCCCCTAGATAGTAACTCTGATACTAGCCACTGCAGGGCCGTTAACCCTTCTATTTCTGCCTATTACTATTGACTTCTGCATCATTAATGATCTGACTAGATAATTCCTGTGAACAGTAAGCTGATGGTTATTGGATCAGTAACAATATAAACAGATACCCATCACAGCGTCTGGGATTTGAGCCACAATACAACTCAAAAGGGGAATGTGAGAATCAAAGTTAAATTCTGGAGGCTATTATGTTTTTACTACCCTGAATAAGTTTGTTTAATAGGGCTGCACCAGATATGCTTGATTGGATGTAGGTGGGATTATCACAGACAGGAAATACATTAGGATGTATGCTCACCCTGACTAGAATTAATGGAAAATATGGTGAATGGATTGCTTTGCCTTTTCTACCCTCTGCAAAGAATGACTTGTGTCCATTTTCTGAGAACCCTTGAATAGACATGGCTGGAATGCATCTTCCTTGCCAGTGTTTAATTAAAGCTTGCTTCAAATTTTGCTCAAAATTCTGAAAGTGAACTTTCTATTGTGAATCTCAGGATTAGCAATTTTTTACAACATTTATATTACACTATTTATCTTTAAAAGGATAATATCATCTAACTCATTTTTAGTAATCTTGGTGTAAATGCAATAGCATAAATGTAAAACTTAGTATCTCAAAATTACTTTCATCATTTCTTCTTCATAGGAACTATACAATATGTGTCATGATGAACCAAACGTGTCAAAAAACTTTTACAACAGTGGGTTCTAACTTATGACTCAAATTTCAAATAATATAAATAATATAAATGTGTATTTATCCAATAAGGTATGTTAAAACATGTTTATGAGAAACCATGTTTTTGTCATGGAGCCAAAGGCATTGTGCTGTGATTTTTAGAATACCAACATAGGAAATCATATTCTCTGCAAACTTAATAACTGTGGTGAGTTAACTGTAACTCAAACACCTGTGTTGAATGTTTCACACACAGTACCTCAGAATATCATTTTTGTGTGTAAACACGACGTTTAAAGATATCATTAACATACATGTTGGTAGAATGAGGTAGGACAACCTCTTCTTTCAATATTGTCATACTGGCAGATGACTGCGAATGCGTACAGATGAACTGACATGAGAGGAAAAGGTTGTAGTTAGCTATTTACAACACTCCTATTTTCCCAAGACCTAATTCTTATGATATACCTGGAGACCTCTACATTTGTACGAAGTGAAAGGTTGACTTCACGAAAGGAACACTAGTTTGGCAAATTTATGCATTTGTCATCAATAGCCTATTTCAAGAAGGTGCTAATACCCCCTTACTCTCTTCTTCATTGTCTTTGCTACCTGGAACATAAAACATGAGATGATCTTTCCATTAGTGGCAAGTATTCTTCATTGGTGATATCTTCTCAGATCAGGAACACGTGGGAAATATGAAATTCAGTAGTCATTTTATATAATTTTACAGAAATATGACTTCTAATTTCAGAGACATTATCATGTGAAATAACTATATTACCATAAATTAAGGTTTCTGAACATTTTTTGAAAGAGAAAGACAAAAGTCAGTATTTCAAAAAGTGATCTAATGTTTAGATAACTACTTTATTTAGAAAGTTTTCTCAACTGTTAAGCTACACTCTGACCCAAGAGTTTCCAACTTATCTTTTCAAAATGCTGTCAATTTCTATCTCACCTAAACAATTTTAAGACAGTCTCAAAGAAGAACATCTAAATGCTTTAAGCTGCATCTCAGATTCTATCCTTTTAGACTACAACTTTTCTCAGCTTAAATACATTTATTTCTTTAAAAATATTTCATACATCTAGTAATAGAAAAGTATTTTCAGGTTTATTCATACAATGGAAGATATTTTAGGAATCTAGAAAATAACCCTGAGCAGAAATATCATAAATATTTTTGTTTCTGTATTTGTGATTATATGTATTGTGCACTTGTGTAATTATGTGTGTCTGTGTGTGTGTGAATATGTGACGTCTGGCCATTATATGTGTGTATGTACAACTTTATGCATATTTGTTTATGTATATATGGAAGGTTATCTGTGTACATGTGCAAATGTACTTACATTTACCTTTATTTTTCTTTAGAAGAAATTATTTGCTGGTTGTAAAGATGATCATAATAAAAGGAAAACAATATTAAAAGTTTTAAAAACTGTTGAATTCAATATTTCTGATAAAGGAAGGTACTTAGTACTCTCAAATTCAATAGAAAACTTATTAGCACATGTCAAATTAATTATAAGAACAATGGGATGCATACAGGATTGTTTTAAATCACTAGCCTATCCTATTTTTAGCCAATAAAAGTTGTTCAATTGTCAATGACGCTTTTAAAAATATGGCATTCAATTACCAGGCAACAATGCCAGGCTTTTTCTGGTCATGGAAACACAGCACCTGGTTTTTACTGTCCTGCAGTTGCAATGTTAAAGTGTGATAAAAAATAAAAATTTCATGGTTTGGCATATGCTTTAGATAATTTTAATCGTGATTTTATTGTATCGCAAAATGAAAAGAATTAACTTTCATCTACAAGCTTCTTCTCAAATGCCCATGGCTTTCATTGACAATTTAAGTCTTTACAGTGTTTTCATTTCTTTTTTTTTAAGCTGGATGGGATATATAAATAAAACAATATCATGCCATAGAGAAATTTATTACAAGATTCATTTAATTTTTAATTATGTCTATAAATGTTCATCAGAGTTTGTGCATATATGTATGTGTACCAAATAAATTCAGAGGAAGGTGTTGGATATCCTGGAGCTAGAGGTATAAGTAGTTTGTGTGTAGCAAAGTGTGGGTGCTGAGAATTGAATTTTGGTCCTCTATAAGTAGAGTTGGTACTCTTCACTGCTGAGTCACCCCTCCATCTGTAAAATCTACTTGATTACATTATATAGCCATCAATAATATGTTTATGACTAAGAGGAGATCAAATATATTATATAAGATTTTGGTTATTTGATATTTTATTCTACAGGAAAATGTGAGGTCTCAGGAATATCTCTGATAGCTTCCTCAAACCTAAAATTTTTAGTCAGTTAAGTGACAGTGGCTGAACTAGAACTTAACTATGCCTGTCAATCCAGGAATCCTATAAGTGGAGATCTTTGCTTGAAGGTTCCTTGACTTTGGTGTCAAAATATACTCAGAATTATACTTTAGTGTCCAACTTGGTCTATGTACAAATAAATCTCTTTTACCACTTACTCCACAGGTGCCAGACATGTGTTAAGACTAAATTTACTATACATTATTCCTTCTGACTATTCTGATCATCCTTCACAGGTATATTCTTAAAAAAAAAAAGAAAGAAAGAAAATAACAGCTAAATCTACCCTGCCCCATGTTTCACAGAGAAAACAAATTGAAACAATATCTTTTCAAAAAGACTTTTAGGATTGATCTGTGTGTGAGAGGGGATGTAGAGGGAATGGGAGGTGGGGAAGGAGTGGGAACTGGGATTGAGTATGTAAAATGAAAAATAGTTTGTTTTCTTTTTTTAAATAAAAGTAAAAAAAAATAAAACTCTGAACAGTAAATTTCACCATATCACTCAATTTTCATACTCATCTAAGTATCTTAATTAACTCATATGTCAGTGTCATCACTTAGAAATGAAACAAGTGGAAAAGAGTTGTTATGTACTGAAGACCAATTTCTACTCAGGCCCCAAAGCCAAAGATCATGGGAGTTTCATATTTTCAGTGTGTCTTCTTCAAACTATGTGCTGGAAGATAAATCTAAAATGCAATGTTAATAAAGAGTCAGTCTGTGGTTAGACCCCAATGGCATAGTAGTTAGGCAACACGTTAATCACCAGTACTAGGGAAAATAAAACAAATCTTATCATATTACATAATCAGTATGAGTGATAAAGAAACTTAAGGCCATAAATTTAAATTATCTTCTGCTATCCTTTTTTTTTCACCTTCCTGGTGTATGATGCTACAACATGAACAACTTCTCAATATGCAACTCCTAGGGTTTAAACTTCTAAAGCTCCAACCTAATGAATCAAATGAACTTCAGTTTTACAGATTATGCTATCTATTTATTTGATCATAGCCACAAGAATACTACATATATAATTGAATCACACTCTCAGTTCCAATTCTGACATATTGTTCTATCAGTACTAACAACCGTTACATATTATTCAGTAAGGAAAATTTTTATTTTTTCCAACAACTTTTAGTCATGGGTTAATCCTGGTGTTGCTTTGTAGCATGTAAAAGTGGGTTTATGGAAACATATTAATCATTGTTGTCTTTAGAGTTCTTGAGATGCGTGGGTATACATCCTGTGTTATTTGAGAATTTGTATCAATGTGGAATTGAATGTTTAAAAAGAAATGAAGATTCATGAAAGCAGGAGGTCAGGAAAAAGCAGAGCGTTCAGAATTTGTGATGCACAAATGAGCAGATTTCTCATAAGAAAGTTCGTAGTAGAGATTTTAAGCACGTCTAAAGATGTTGTTACATGGAGGTGGTATGAAGCATAGAGAACACATCTTCCCAAGAAACCTTGTATGAAATCACAAGAGAGAAGAGAGCAGAAGTGTGTATTTCTCACCAAGAAAATGCACAGTGTGTGGGACTCTACCCAGATCCCTCCCTCACTCAAAGATGAAAATACCAATATTCACTATGGGGAAATAGCACCTAAATATCTGTGACATAAAGGATCTACCTAATCAGATTTTCACTCAAACGATGATGTCAAATTTTGTGTCTTATATTTTTTCTAATTCATCTCTCCAGATCATGGATGATCATTCTCAAATAAGAAGAGGATTATTTAAAAAATGGAATAAACCAGATCAACTTTCCTGCTGTTCATAAGACCTGAACTTGGAAAGAGATGTTTCCAGTACCATAAACAATACTTTTATGTATACTTAAAAAATTTTGTAATTAACATATTATATTTAAATGAAAAATTTATTTAACACTTAAGGAGTAAAAAGCTGTATTTATTGTTAAATTGTATATTTTTTCATTTACATTAAATTTTAATTATTAAAAATGAAAATTATTAAATATAACATTTTATTTATGTTAAAATGTTACTAAAATATCATGTCACTTTATTCCCATTCTTCCCATTTTCAAATTATAAAAACATACTTTCACAATTTAATATGTATGGATTAGTTTACATATACTACAAAAATCAGGATTGAAATATAGAAAATGGAAACCTAAAAAGTCATATAATAAGCAGGAGACTAGCTTCATGATTATAACAAAATGTTCTACTCTACTGTGTCACTGATTAAATTTACACCTATATTATATATAGGTATATCACTTCATACATGGACATTTGCTTTTAGTAGACATGTTTGATTTTTATACAAACATGAATTCATAATAATGTCTCCTAAAGTTTTATTCTTCTATTATTTTGACTACCAATAAATAAAATTTATTCAATTTTTCTAACTATGAGTATTTGCTTTCCTCTTTACATGTCATTTCATAAATAATTGTAATTTGTTATATGTCTGCTGTGTGTCACATCTCCTAGTTCCTTCTATATGCATGGACTGTTCTCCAAAATCAGATTGTTTTGAGGTAAATTGATTCCCACTGGCCGCTGCCCATGTCTGTAGTCATTTTTCACTGTTATGATTCCCAGACCCATATCTAGAATCCAATGGTGAGGCTCCAGAGATTTTGCTAACCCCATGTTTTGCTCATATAGCCAAAATTTTCACTGTGCTGAGGTTGTGAGTCCTCATGTCTGCAATCTTCTCTCATACTGTGGTGTCTCTTTATTCCCATTCTTTCCATTTTCAAAGTTAATCTAATGTAAAATAAAATACTTTTTAATAACCATGAGCAAAGTCAGGATAAAAATTAAGTCAGTTTCTCACTATAGCATAAACCTTGTTCATCTTTTTTCAGAACCCTATGCCCTTGTCAATCATATTTGTATATATATAAAATACCATGGCCTAGTCTAGCTAAGGCAGGCTGTTTGTGCTCTTCATTCTGATGCAGTGATTAATCTAATGTTGCCTTGCTCACCTATAACATCTCAATTTCAGTATTATCTCCTTTGACAAAAGCCACCTTGAAGATTTTAATCTATTTTAATTGTAGTCATGGTTTCTTTTCTTTACAACATTGATTTTTCCATGTTAATTTACTATTTTTTTAGCATATCTAACATACTAAATTTGAGACTCAATAAAGACATTATTTACTAAAAAATCAAATGAGGTATTTGGCTCAAAGTCAATTTCAATTAATTGCAATATATGTTTAAAAGAGAAAAAACATAACTATTTAATTTCTCTTCATTGACTTCCTAAGTATTCATTTAGAAACTTAGTAACCTTTTGCGTGTCATATTTATTAATGTAGCAATATTTACTTATTAGGAACTTTCAGCCATAATGCTATTTTTAACCAAGCTAATTATTAAATAAAAACTTTGGAAATTTCTTAACATAACTAACAATTAGGTAAAATTGACATTTTCCAGTGACTTCATGGTGAATGTGGCTATACTTATATAATACTTAAAATACATACTTTGAAATATTTATGTAAGAATAACATTCAAGTAGAAATTTTTATTGATCCATGGTGCTTTATAGATAACTATAGCCATATATGTTCTTAGTATTGACATAGATTTGGCTTAATAATTTTTATTTTGAGCCTTGAATGCTTCGTGACTAACAGCGTCTTAGAATATGAAATTAGGGTAGAAAGCCTCAGGCATTGCTTCACTACAATTCGTGAGACGGTCTCTAGTCTATAGGATGCTTAGGAGTTGAACAGAAATCCTCTTGTGCTTAAAGACTGACTATAGTACATATCTTTCTCATCTGTGCCAATGAGAAGTAAGGATTCATTTCCTAGACGCTAATTTCTGTAAGGCTTTTTTCTGTTTTGACACATGGGATAGACTGAAGTGATATTATGACACATCTGTTAGCACAATGCTCTGTTTACTTCTGCTTTCTGTCTTTGGAAAACTTCCTCAAGGAGTGTGCTTTACTGGTAAGATGTGCAACTCTGTATGTGCAGCTCCCATATTGTAAGATGCAACATGCTCTGAGAGTGAATTGTCTCTTTGAGGGAGAGAGAAGCTAATAGGCAATCTATCCACACATGGACCAAGCAGACACCAGAGATAAAAGGTCACAACTAAGCACTTCCGGAGGTGCTGTGTACCACAGAGATAAACTGTCTATATTAATTCTTTAGAAATTTCTTATCTTCAAAGTTATGAAGACTCACTAAAGTGATTTTTTAATCACAAGTAATAAGATCATTTGCTTAAACAGTGATAGATGGTGAAATAATTAGAAAAAAATATGAATTAGTTAGAGAGAGGTACTTCCCTTACACTCAGATTTATTATTTTCTGCCCTACAGCTATCTTCTTAAATATGCCAGTTGTAATCCATCAACCTGGAATTATTTTCATTGTAAGGGATTCAATTTCTATAAAACAGTGGCTGTTTATATTGTTAATGCAAATTAAACACTTACTTGTAAAAAGTAGATAAAGAGAATGACTCTTTTAGAGTGTTTTATGATTTAGAGGTATATAAAAAGAAAATGTGATAAATATACCCATACTGTATTTGAATGCAAATTTTAAACAAAGTTAATTTTACTCAGAACAGTTGTTCCAGAAAGATTCTATTTAAAGAGTTCCTATGCTTAGCAAGAATATCTTCTCCATAAGCAATGCCAGTAAAACATTCAGTTATAGCCATGATTAATCAAATGATATTATCAGCAATATACACTGTGGTATATTTGCAAAATAAGTAATATGCTACCTTTTAATTTTAATTTAAAAAATGGTCGAAAGACAGCCACTTCCAAGTGAGGACAGAACAAAATCAATTGTAGACAGTCTTTTTATGGGGGGGGCTTTCAGCTCAGAAATAATGACACAAATTCATATTATTAATTATAAAAACTCAGCTTTCACTTGGCTCATTCCTAACGAGTTCTTATAACTTAAATTAACCTATATTTTTAAATATATGTTCTTGTTTGTGGCTTGGTTACCTTTATCCTGTATTGTACATACTGCTTTCTTGGTATCTACTCTCAACTCTTCCTATCTGAGTCCTCTCTGTCCCCAAGCATCCCTCCTAACATTTCCGGCCTAGCCAAAGGCCATTCAGCACTTTTTTAAATCAACCACAGTGATACAGCCTCACAGAGTGTAAACGAATATTCCACAATAAACACTAATTTGAATTTCTAAATATGTATGTCAATTAAAATCTTAGTACAAAAAATAAATGCTTTGAATATAAATAAGAATTTATAATAAACTCTTTACAGTGTAAGGCTGTATCCTTTGCACTGTAGATAAGCCTGCTAGAATGCAATTAAGTATTGGAATCGTTTGCCAGATGCTAAAGGAAACAGAAAAACAAGAGAAAAAGTAAAAGCAAAGACAATCAAACCAAAAAAAACCAGGTGATATCATGTTAAGATCATGTCTCTCTGTAGACTGAGAGGATGGTTTAGCATTGGTACACTGGTTTTCTTGCTGAATGTCTAGTATGTCTATTCTGGAAGACATGCGTAGCTTAGTTGGAAATTTATTCCTTCACAGGAAAAAAAATACTTTTGTTATCATCACAGAAGCATGATCAAGAGGCAAACATCCTTAATGTACAAAAGCAGATCTAACATTTTTAGATTTGTCCATGAGAAACTCTAGCAGGAACAATGGTACTGTGAAATTGAGACTCCTATAAGTCACTTCATTCCCATCCTCACTCAAATAGAGCTTGCTATGACATTACTGAATAAATCATTTTCTATTACAAAGCAAAAGCTTTTGGGCCTTATAACTATAGGTCCAGGTACTCAAGGGCAAGCAAAACCACAACAGAACAATGTCAACTGTGTTTTTTAAAATGTGATTGATACACCATGCTTATAAAGAAGCCTAAACTCTGTGATATACAGTCAGATTATTTTTATGCTGCAGAGGTATGGCTATTCACAGGGAGTTGCCAGGTCTGCTGTTAGAAACCCTCTCCACAGCTAGGGCACAACAAATTTAATGTCAGCAGGATTTACTGGGTTAGTTTTGAATGAAAGACAAGTCACCCTCATCAAGGTCTCTTTGTGGGAGGCTGTCTTAATAAATGGCAATCAGAAGTAGGTACTTCTCAACAGATATTAGGTCACTGATCAGACATAAATCATTCATTCCAAGTCTTCGAATTCTGTGCTATCTGTAAGTTTCAGGACTTCAGGGTAAATAGAAAATGCAATAAAGGTCAATTCCATATTTTCCTTTAATGTTTTACAACTACATGCTAGCGTGGATATTCCTGGGAGCCTTGGAAGCAAGGGAAATTGTGACTGTTTATAAAGTATACTCTCTGTGAGTGAAGTGAGGATTTTCTTATTGGAAGTTGTTGATTTTATATTTTTCAAAAAGCAGTCATAATTTAGAAAAAAAAGTATTATCGATCCTGGTTTAAAAAATACTGTAGTAAACACAATGTTTGAAAAAGGAAACAAATATGTGTGTTTCTTCATCTTTTATGGGGCTTTTATTTTTGCCATACCTGTCTCAGTGTAATGACTTGACAAAAACGGTACAAGCTCTCACAGCTTAGACCTTACAATCCATCAACTTAACCCTCTTATATTCTCCCTGATTTGTTGCCAATCTGCAGTGCTTGGATGCGTTGGTCATTTCTTGAGAAACTCCAGTCCTGTGGAGTTCAGGGACTGTATATTAAAGTATAAGAGGTTAGCTTAATTCCCACTTAACGATCTAGCCTGCATTGTGGCATCCATCTAGAAAGTAGGGAGAAGAAATATTTGATAACGAATGCTGCCTGTGCCTCCAAAGCCTTGGTCTTACAGTTTATCCTTGATTTTGGCAATGTAAGCCATCTAACAGAGCCTATACTTAAATCTTAGAACCAACAGCATCTTGTAATAAATATTTGTCTAACACATCTGAGGTATGTACACTTAAGACTGGAGATGAGAAAATCTGCCAAGAGAAACAGAAGCAATTGCATAACTTATAACAGACCATGTTTGACTTCTTCAGCTGCAAAACTGTCAATTTGCAGGATTCTGCTTTGGAAATTAGCAGCCCATCCTTTATTTATGATTGATCAGGCAGTATTCCATATTTTAAACTTTCAGATGGAATGTGATAATCTTGGTTAGACAATTAATTCTCCAGTGTGTTAAACTAAAGCCAAGTTTAGCAAACTTAAGGGAAGATCACAAATTCTGAGAAATCAGCAAAATATTAAATTTTAATATTTAATAAACAGATTACAAATGGAGGATTCTAAATTCAAGTACTGGTTAACATGACACTAGTGACTGGAATAAGCTTGTATTTCAGATTCAACATATAGATTATTAACAAGTGATTTTGATCTTTTCATAAAATACATGAGACCATTGTCCTGAAGTAATATAAAATAAGATAAAAAGATTTCATTTTGGAGAAGTCAAACCTCCAAAATCAGAATTAAATTTCTAGTTTGAGTATAAACATGATTCTATTTCATTGCATTTTAGTTCTAATATTATAAAAAATGTATGGAATATGAAATGCTAAGTCAAAATAGAAAATGTGAAATCAAGTTATGTTAACACTTTGTTAAAACAGTATCCGAAACTGCTACACCTATAATCATAAAGAGTTTCCAAATACGAATATAACAGCCTAAATAATTTCATGGCTTCAAAGAGATTCATGAATTACCTATAAAGTAAATGATCAGATTATCAATAGTACACTCATGTTAACTTTTGCATGGAACTACAGATGCTTCTTAGGTTTTATAGGATCAATTCTCCACATATGATCAAAAGACAAAGGTTTTCTGAATCCTCTGAAGATTAATGACTGAAAACTATATGTACTTGAAATAATGGTGATTTTTCTTGGTTTTAAAAAATGTATTTGTATTTTATAATATTTATAGGAAGTTCATGTGTGAATAGACAGTTATTAGTAGAGAAAGGAGAGCACTTATAACTGATAACCAACAAGTTCTACATAATACAAGACAATGAAGAAGCAAGAGGTGAAAAAATATGTAAGCTAAAAGTATTAAAGAAAAATGAAGGGAGTGTGTAAGGCTCATAATGATTGTGAATATTTGGGGACTTCTAAAGAGAAATGAACAAAATACTAAAGCATCTGACTCTGAAGTTGTAGTATTTCAGGTCATAGTACATCTGACCCTATGTTAATGTTCCCTGTTGAAAAAAAATTCTTTCATTTCCTTCCATAATGTGGTATCTAGATGATCTAGATTAGTGGTTCCCTATCTGTGGGTAAAAAATTCCTTGAGGAACTAATTACTATTTCACAGTGGTTCCCACCAGATATCTGATATATGATTCATAACAATAGAAAATTATAGTTTTGAAGTAACAATGAAATATCTTTATGAAATGGATCACCACAACAATGAACTTTATTAAACGGTTGCAGCATTGAAACAGTTGAGAACCACTGATCTATGCTATTAAATAATAAGGATCCCAACTTTGTTTCTAGTGACAATTGTAAAATTCTGAACAGCAATATAATTTCTGGTCTTGAGCTCTACTTATAAGATTATTAGTCTTAACTGATTCAGGTTTTACCCTACTTTTCTAGAGAGATGGCATCCTTGAGGATGGCTTCCTCTCTTGTATCAACAACACACAAAACTTCTCATGCTGGTTATACCTTCTGTTTTCCTCTGTGGAAGGAGTCATATAAAGACTTAATATTTCATTTATTTGAGGAGTATCAAATACTGTAAGTTGCAATTCTTTTGAACCCTAGAAACTAAACCCTGGCTCATTGGTCACTGAGATCTAACTAAATTTTTGCAACACTGATTTCCTGGAGGGCATCTCTCTGATTAGTCTATGAAAAGAGGAAGTGGGAGTTATAATAACATCTTCTATGGTCTTTATCATGATGTATTAATGCATTTCATATGATATTCAATATTTACTACTCGAAGTGTTGGAAACTAAGAGAATGGAATTGGTAAATGAGGCAGACTAGTCCCATGCAATAGCCAACTTTTTTCAGAATGTCAGACAATTTATACTCTGAGGGTTACAAGTCATTACATGAGTAAAGTATACAACCACAAGAACAATTCTTATGTATTGAGCAGGCTGAACAGGGCGAAAACAAAACAACAAAAAACATGTTTATTTTTTTTCCATAGAGGCATGTAATCAAGTAGCAATAGTCCTTTGTATTGAATAATATACAGCAAACTCACTCCTATTTGCTATACCTGTGAGGAACATGAAAGCATAATCAAAGAACAATTCCATGAGGCTGAAGAAACTGATGTCACAATACTCTTTTTATTGATTTTTTCTGGAGTTTTTTCATGAGCTCTCAGAAATCTTACATGATTCCATTCTTGGAGCATGTTTGGATAATTCAGAAGTGATCACACTTAACTACAATAAATTTCCTTTCTACCTTTGAGCACATTAATAAAAGGAGAAAAGTAATTATTTAATCTTTATAAGTATGAGAACTCTCTCACATGAGTGTTAAACATCATCTTCATGCTGTCATGGAAATATGAAATTTAAGCATAAAAGCTTGGTAAACATTTTTGAAAGGAATGAACGAAAACATTTTGGTTTCTACTCTATGTCATTGGTATAAATTGAATCATTCTAAACAATATTAGAGAAACAAAACCTTGAAATTAAAAGAAGAACAATAATTTGACAAATATTATAAAATTAAAAACAGGTGAAAATCTTGTTTGAAACTCTTGTTTTCTAGTTAAAAACTGCTTGTGATTTGCATACTCCAGGTCCCAACAATGTATTTAGGGTACTGGAGATTCTTTAGTTCCTGTCTTCTTTGTCCTTACCTTCCTACTGCTGCTCAACCAATTTTAAATGTGCTGCTCAGTTATTAGTCGCTCATTACAAATGACTAGAATAAATCTTCAAATGAATTCCTTTTATTAGAATTAAAAAGTATCATAAGAAACAACTCCATTTTAAATATGAAATATTTATTAGTTCAATTTTAAAATGCACATTTTGGTCCTCATTTTCGACACTAATAAATTCAGTTTTGGTGGCCCCAGTTCTATTTGTTCATCTGGTTGTATGGGTACTTTGTTCTTCTTTTAGAAAAGTCAGCCTAGAAGTGTGGATCCTAGCACCTAACCTTCCTATCTTGCCCTCATTTTACTCATGTTTTTTGGTTCATGTCCTAGAGAAAACAACCAAATCATAGTATGGGAACTATACTAAGCCAAAGTTGAAGAAGTAAAAAATATTGAACTCAATAATAAGGAACAACAATTAAGTATTAATGCTAAATATTTATTCTGCCTGTTAGATCTATTCATTTTCATTTATAAGTTTAAACATATAGTAGTCAGCTTAAACACTATTGTAGAGATGACCCTGCCCACATTTTCCTTCCATAGGAAATAAAGAATGTATTTATGTGTCATACTAAAGACAGAGATGGACAAATAATGTAGGCTGCACTTCAGTTTACAGTATTCACACCATAACCACAACAGAATTCAGTTCTCATTGAACTTAGAGGAGAATTTATGTTGTGAAAAGTAGCATGTTCTTTGCTTGACCATATTTAAAATTAACACCAAAGCCTTAAAACAGAACACATAACTCCCGTACTCATTTGATTAAAATAACTCTTATAATATTTTACAAGCTCTCCTTGCAAAAGTCTACTGTGACAACTTTTAATAGTTTCATCTGTCTTGATAATCCATCGAACAGAGTACTAATGCTAAAGAGACTTCTTCAAAGTCAACAAATAAAAACTTAAGGGAAATGTTTTGTTTTTGTTTACCTTTCTTCAATGTTTGTGATTCAACCAGAGGGTTTTCTTTTTTTCTCACAGTTTCTTCTTTCTCCAAATGCCAGTTACATTTTTTATGTGTCATGAATATATTATGTGCTCTCTGTTTTCTTTTCTGTTGTTTTTACATATACTTGCTTTTGTCACTTCTCTTTTGTTTGAATCTAAAAATCAGACTAATACGTGCATTTTAAGATTGTTTTAATAAATATTTCCTAGTTAGACTGTATTTTTAATTGATATTTGGTGTTTTCTTTGGAAAGAAAATAAACATTTAAAGATTAACCCTAGTCATTTCTCAGCAAAGCATTTTAAACTGGTGAAGCAGCAGCAGGAAGGTGAGGTCAGAAACAGACAGGAACAAAATGATTTCCAGCAGTGGTAAACACAATGATATGTTGACACTTTTATGCTGATAATCCTCTGAGGGAGAAGCATGCACTTCTAGTAAAGCCCACTTAAAGTGCAGGATAACAATAAGTCTGGACTATCCGAGACAGTAGTGGGAAGAAAAAGGTAGAGTCCATTCGCCAATTTACCTTAAGATTTTTTTCATTTTTTCAAATAGACGAATAGAGAATGCATTATTTCAAACTTCTATGAAATATAATAATTCCCTCCAGAATAAATCATTGATTTGAAAAAGAATCAAGATTTTTTGTCATTTAAAAAAGAAAAAAAAAACTTCTAATGGTTTCAAAGAGAACAAATGCCCTACGAACTCTTGACAAAATGAATTCCCCATTATTCTACTAGGCAGAATATATCTCAGATCTGAGCAGTCAACGCGGATTAACTATTTCATATAAGATGACCCAGAGAATTATGTTTGAAGTGCAAAGAAATTTGTATTCTATACCTTTATTCTATTCCATTTTATCTATCTATCTGTCTGTCTGTCTGTCTGTCTATCTATCTGTCTATCTGTCTATCTGTCTGTCTATCTGTCTATCTATCTATCTATATTATATGTCATTTGGATTGGGCATTTCTTTATGAGGTGCTAACAGATATGCCAGCTTCAGGCAGCTAAGAAATATTTCTTTTATTTTCTATTGAATACTACATTTTTATATCATTAATGAAAATGTTGATTACATATTAAAAGATTTCAATTCATTTAGTTACAAGATATTTCTAGTGCATGGCATGACTGTGTTCTCTGAAAGAAGCAGATAGAAATGAAAATCTATAAAACTGTATTTTGTGGGTAGGGTAGGACACAATGATCAGGAATTCAATCTATTCTTGAAACCAACATGCCTGCCAAAGTGGTTCTGGTAGTAACAAACGTTTGTATTATTAGGGTCAGCCTATATTCCAAAAAGAGAAAAAGAAAGAGAAGGGGTGGAGAGAGAGAGAGATAGAGAGAGAGAGAGAGAGAGAGAGAGGTTACTACTGAGTAATGACAAAATTTTGGGCTTTGTAAGATAAAAACAAAGGAAAGTAATCTTGTTCCCTCAAATTTACCTCCAGGTACCACTGAAGGCAGGGGAGGTCTCTCTAGTAAAATCACTCAGGTAGACTATAATCTTTGTTTTTAAGGAAAGATAACCTGTTTTGCAGTGTTATTTTTCTATAATTTCTCTTTGGTTAGATGCCAGTTAGCGATGAGTGACTCTGTCCTTGTTTTGTTTGCTGCTTTGAAGCTTAGGAAGGAATACAGTCTAAAGCAAGAACCGCAAGAAAGTTTTGTTGTTGTTGTTTTAAATAGTAGTAGTATATAACACAGGAAACGGACAGCTGTGCAAGCCAGGGGCCACTAATCACATTTCTAGCATGTAAAGAAATGGATTAATGCCCAGAAATGCTTTTTATGTAGCCCATAATTAATAGCTCAACAATTACCCTGGGTACTGATTCTAAACTGTTCTAAGAATAATCTGCCCTGTTCCTAGTCAGTAGAAATGAAGCTGGACTACCAAGTTTGCCCTCTGCACCTCATGGATCTCACATTTTCTGAATGAACAGACTTAAAAAAAAGTTTATAAACGTTTAGGTCTAATTTAGTATAACACAATCTTAATATTAATCTCTATCACAAAGGTATTATGTTTCAGAACCTGTACATTGGTTCTTTGTATACATCAGTACAAATGTGTTAAAAACCAAATTTGAAAGAAACAATAAAAATTTAGCCTTGAAATAAAAAAATAATGCTTTTACATTTATTCTGGAAAACTATTTAAAGGTATATTCATGAATATGTATGTGCATATATGTGCGTGTGTGTGTGCACACAAACACAATTCATACCTCTTGGTCACAAAATTTCTTCATAAAATCTTAGATAAAGATAAATGCTATGAAAATGTAGTAACAGAACAGTTCTAACTGATCCTTGACTTAGAGGACATTATGTTCCTGTGTGTGTGTGTGTGTGTGTGTGTGTGTGTGTGTTTCCAGCAATGCTGCAATTCTCACTGATCATTGTTCTGGAACAGCAGACCCTATGCAAACGGATGTGTGAAACACTGGGGGTACAAAGAAAACGTATTTCCGGATCTAATGAACAGTCCTTTCAACTGTGGTCTCCAAGAGAATATTTGTGTCTTGGATTAATAATACCTACTTAGGCCACACCCAAGTCTCCAAAAGAGTTAAGGTTATCAGTGAAAGGACCAGAATATTCACAGGATACAATGCTACCAAGTTCTCAGCACAAAAGAGATTTATTTGTGCCATAGTGACAAAGGGCAGGAAACAAGAGACAAAAGACAAGAGACAGAGTACTAGGGAGAATGGGGAAGGAACAAGGGAGAGAAGGAAGGTATATTTGCCAGAGAGGCTAAAAAAAACACCTCTGAATAGAGGGGAGACAGAAGGGCCCCAACAACCAGTGGCAGTTTATGAAGGAAAAGGTGAAAAACCTGTCTTAGGCTGAGTTTCTTTTGGGGCATTAGGTTAGTCAAAGAGGGCTTTTCATTGCTGAATTCAAATGCTTTGACAGCAGAACCTTTGTGGTCAGGCTTCAGAGGAAGAAGTGGACAAAGAAGGGAATAGACCAAAATGGTTAGCTTTAGAAATTTAATCTAATAATATAACAAGGCAATGTGTTATGGGATTTTGATCCATTTTGGCCAAAGATATTTGGGGTGATTCTATTTCTTAAAGAACATACATTCAACATCTGCCTCATCACACATGCTGAATGCATACCACCGGAAACTTTTGGTTCCTTAATACTTTTTAAATCTTTCATATATGCAGATTCCCATTTTCAATCTGCATATCCTTTGCGATAGTTGTTAATTTTCAGGCCTTTCATAAACAGTCACAGAATAAATCATGAAAGGTATGCTGACAACCCTAGGCAGCTCACCTCTAATTCTATTTGGTAATGGTGAGATTGATTTCCCTTCAACTTCTTTTATCTCTGTCTAAATGCTCTTTGTATCAGTCTTAATAAGTTATTTTTCTAGGGCTTGGAATCTATTAGTAGTTGTGTTTTGAATAATATGAAGCCCCTGAAGAGTTACAAGTCAGGAAACTTAAGTGATTCAAAGTCCTTATGATTCCGTGAAAAAGTCATAATTGTATGCCAATATCATGATACTAATAAATTTCATAGAACCTCTCAGTATAGTTACTGATTCTCAGTATGCTGAAAGTGTTGTTTTACATATTGAAATCAACGAATTTATTTCTGATTATTTAGAATTAACTTTGTTATTTATTCAATTACAGAAAAGTCAGAATAGGAATCATCCAATATATGTGTGTCAGATCCCATACAGGTCTTCCAGGTCTTTGAGGACAAGTAATGATGAAATTGATCAGATATATGTGCTGAAGACCTCAGAATTTCATAAAATTCACCATGTCACTATCCAAAGTTTGTAAGGGGATTTTTTCCATCACTTGGCAATAAGCCAAGGAAATTTTTTTAAATGCCCACTTGTTCCTTTTATAATCAAACTCCATTACCTGAAGAAGTTAACCCTAAAGGTATGCAAAGAATTGAAATTGGGCTAATGGGTGTATCTTATTTTGCAAAATTTGGGAAATTAAAATATGTTTACCCTACAATAGCTACATTTTCAGTATTTCAATGGGCAACTGTTTTGAGTTCTGAAAAGGCTGATTTTGTAATTACACACCTACTATAAGTCATCACCATCATGCAGAAATGTGTACAAATTAAGACTGAAAATGCTCTAGCATCTGTCTCTAGTGAAATAAAATAGTTTTTGCATATTATAATATGAAGTATATTACAGGTATACCACACAATCCTACAAGACAAGTGGTTGCAGATCTAATTGCACTTTAAAATAAATATTTAAGAAATGGAAAGGGGTAATAAATAGCCAAGGAGATAGATTATTGGATGCCTTATTAACCTTAAGTTTTCTTAATGCTAATGAAAAAGGAACAGCAACTTCTGAGAGACATTAGAATAGGAAAAAAAAAAAACTACTGAACTAAATCTGCCTATGTACCTTAAAGAAGTGTTGACCTAAGAATGGAAACCAGGATATATGTTACATTGAAGGAAAAAAAAAGTTTTACCTTTGTTTCTATGGGAGAAAAAAAAAACTATAGATACTATCAAAATTAATAAAGGTTTTATTTGAACAACAGATGTCTCTTAATAAGGAGAAGTGATAGTTCATCAACCAATGTGGAAATTCAACCTGTCAAGCAGGGATACAAGATACATACCTAAACATAATTAAGGCATTATAGAGCAAGCCAACAGCGAACATCAAACTAAATGGAGAGAAACTCCCAGAAATTCCACTGAAATCAGGAACAAGACAAGGTTGCCCACTCTCTCCACATCTATTCAACATAGTTCTTGAGGTCCTAGCTAGAGCAATAAGACACCAAAAGGAGATCAAGGGGATATAAATCAGAAAAGAAAAAGTCAAACTCACTGTTTGCTTATGATATGATGGTTTACATAAGTGATCCCAAAATTCTATTAAGGAAATTCTATGGCTCATGAAAACTTTCAGTAATGTAGCAGGATAGATTAACTCAAAAAATTAGTAGCTCTCTTGTACACAGATGATAAATGGGGTGGGGAAGAAATCAGATAACAGCACCCTTCACAATAGTCATGAATAGCATAAAGTATCTCAGAATAACTCTAATCAAACAAGTGGAAGACCTGTATAACAAGAACTTTAAGTCAGTGAAGAAGACACCAGAAAGTACACTTGGGTTGGCAGAATTAACATAGTGTAAAATGGCAATCTTACCAAAAGCAGTCTACAGATTCAATGCAATGCCCATCAAAATTCCAGCAAAATTCTTCACGGAACTCAAAAGAACAGTACTCAAATTCATATTGGAATCTACCCCAGGATCCAGCAATACTACTCTTGGGAATATACCCAAGTGATGCCCTATCATACTACA
>LOEQ01010484.1:116911-133947 GCA_001685075.1 Bramus lutescens | reverse complement strand
CGCCTCAACTGGCCCCATCCTATAGCCACACTGATGAATATCTTACACATCACCATAGAACCTTCTGCTGGTGTTGGATGGAGATAGATATGGAAACTCACATTGGAGCACTGGTTTCATCTCCAAAGATCCAAATGAGGAGCATAAGGAGGGAGATCATAAGCAAGTAAATCAGGACTGTGAGGACTGTGCCCACCCACTGAGACCATGGGACAGATCTAATGGGAGCTCACCAAGGTCAGCTGGACTGGGACTGATGGAGAATGTGATCAAACCAGACTCTCCGAAGGTAGCTGAGAAGGAGAGCTGCCTGAGAGGCCAAGGGCAATGGAACTGGGTTTTTATTCTTCTGCATGTATTGTCTATGTGGCAGCCTAGTCTCTTTTGATGCTCACCTTCCTGCACCTCGGTGGAGGGGATAGGACCTTGGACTTCCCATAGGGCAGGGAATCCTGACTGTTCTTTGGATGGGGAAGGGAGGGGAGGGGGAATTCGGGAGTGGAAAGAAGAGGAAAATGGGAGGAGTGGAGGAGGTGGGAATATTTTAATAATAATTAAGATAATGAAAAAAAGAAAAAGTTCCTTTTTTAAGTTTATTGCTCTTTCAGCCTTCCAAGCACTAAGATTTGCAGAAAATGTTTTTGTTGTTTCCCTTTTCTTTTTTTACAGTAACTGTCCATATCTGATCACCTTTTACCCCACAGAACACATCCCTGACTAACGTCTATCTGGCTTCTGTAATGTGACATGCTTTCTTTAGGCACTTAAGAAAGCTGTTTCCATCTTCCTGGAGTTCTCTAAGTAATTATCTAATAACTTTCTGTTCAATGTTGCTTCTCAGCTGACACCCTTGATATCCTATTTCCCTGCTGGATTACTGGTCACACCTTGATGTAAGTGGAGGAACTTGGTCCTGCCTCAACTTGATGTCATGCATTGTGCAAGTCAATTGAAGTCATATCACTTTCTGAGTGGAAATAGAGGAGGCGTGGATGGGGAAGGGATAAATGGGAAATGGGTAGGGAAGACACAGAAGGAGAGAAAGGGAAACATGTTAAGTAAAATGAATTTAAAAATGTTATTCAAATAAAAAGAAGTCTCAGCTGAATTCTTATCACTTAAAGGGAGTCATAATAAGGTCAAAAACAACATAAACAAGATTGTTAAAGGAAATCCCTTTCTTCTCTTTGCCTGCTTCCTCTTGCCATATTTTTCTGCAATACAATAATGGCCTCATTCATTCTTACTATTAATAATTGGTCGTCAATGGTAATTAAAATATCTCTATTTGTTTATTTGTTAATAGTCAATCAAAATGACTATCCTGCAAATTTAATGAACAAGTCTGTTTGCTATATTAACTAATACATGTTCAGATAATAGCTGCATAATAACAAAATAATGGATATTCTCCTGTTTATGGTTGGCATATCTTTACATATATTCATAATAAGGTAAAAAAAATCATAAATGAATATTAATGACTTTATTTATTCTTATTTAATATAATAAGAAAAATTAAAACTGTGGTTGTCAAAGTATGTTTTTAATATGACTGATTCATCTTCCAAATATGCTTAAGCTCTCAGCTGGTTATAGATTACAAAGATCTGTCAATTACTCTAGGCTTAACAAACAGGGAAAAATAGATGCTCAAGGTACATGAATGCAACAGCTTAGAGACTTATCATTATTTCCATGATGAGCAGTATGTCTTTGGAAAAATCATACTTAAAATGTTAATTTAAGATGAATGAATTAATTTTTATTTACCTATGTTTGTTTTACACTGGATTGTTGCTTAAACATATCAAGTTATTTTTTGAAACCAAGTCAGGAAAAGTCTTTTAGAACATTCTTACAGTTCAGTGAGTCACACATAGTGATCATCATGGAATTAACAACACAGATCACTAATAATCATGGCAGTAAAAAGCACATTTCATAGTTTATATGTGATGAATTACACTTATACCAAACTCTCATTTGTGTTAGGATGATCAAAATGAAATTTTACTTCAGTGGAGAACTAAAAACAACCATTCGGTGTTAAGACTTTTCAAGTTTATTCCTGTGTTCTTTTGTAAATGAAACCTCAAAACCATGAATATATTGGCCTTCTGATTATAAAGAGAAAATTTGAATATTACTATGAGTGTATGTTTCCCTCAACTAAAAAAAACTGCTTTCACATTTCAGTAAAATGACAATATATTAAGAAAACACCCAAAGTTATCCTTACAATGGTGGCTAGGTTATGTAACATGGTATTCTCATTCAGGAGATTCAGAATTCTGATATCTTTTCCAACATCATGTAGAATTTTAATGCTGCATTTGATAAATTATTGAAATCAATAAGAATATTTGTGAGAAGTAGATTCCTTGTGTGGAATATTATTTTAAGATGTATTACATTAGTTTATGCTGTAAACAGTTTTTTAATGATGCAAAGATATGTTGTATTTTTTAATATTGACCTTGTTTAACTCTGTGAAACTATATTACTTTACCTGTCTAAAACACCTGATTAGTCTAATAAAGAGCTGAATGGCCAGTAGCTAAACAGAAGAAAAGATAGGTGGGGCTGGCAGGCTGAGGGAATAAAAGAACAAGAAATATGGGATGAAAAAGTTCAAGGAATGATAGAGGAAGGAGTGTGATTTCATGGACCAGTCACACAGCCACCCAGGTATACAGCCAGTCATGGATTAAGAAGTAAGGAAAGGTATAGAGAAATAGAGAAATGTCAAAGCCCAGCGGCAAAAGGTAAATGATATATTTTAAGTTAAGAAAAACTGGCTTGAAATAAGCCAAACTATGGTAACACATTTATAAGAAAGAATTATACATGTGATTTAGTTGGATCTGGGTGACAAGACTGCAAAGAGCCAAAGAACTAAGACAAAACAGCATGTGCCAAAGAGTGAAAAAGTGAAAATACAGCAACATATGCTTCAATTTTTAAAAGTAATATTTACAGCTAGGGAATATCACCAACCTAATAAAATTTTTAAAAATCAAATTCTGTCCATGCAGTATTTGATTTCATAAGAATCTTCTTTGATATCTATTATCCAGCGTTTTCCTACAGTATAATAATCTTATTTAGTTATCATAAAAGTATACTTAATCTTTTCTATTCTTGTATCACTTCTTCCAAACGCTTAAAATCTGGCAATTTGCTATCTATTCAGTCCAAAGAAATTATCTTTTAAAATTACATGAACTTGGTATTTAATAAAATCACATTTTTTTGCAAACTTTAATTTTATTAATAAATTTCATCTGCCAAAGTGTAAAATCCACAATTAAATTCTATTAAAGCTTTAAATGAAAAATTATCCTGTTTTGCCATCAAAGAAATGAAAATCAAAATGACTCTGTGATACCATCTTACACCAGTCAGAATGGCTAACACCAAAAACACTGGTGACTGCTTATGCTGGAAAGAATGCAGAGTAAGGAAAACATTCCTCCATTACTGGTAGGAGCACAAACTTGTACAGTCACCATGGAAATTATTCTGGTAGTTTCTCAGAAAATTGGGAATCAATCTACCTTAAGACCCAGCAATACCACTCTTGAGATATACCCAAATGACTCACATACATACCAAAAGGACATTTGCTCAACTATATTCATAGCAGCATTATTTGTATTAGGACCTAGATACAACCTAAATGTCCCTCAACAGAGGAATGGATAAACAAAGTTTGACACATTTACAGAATGGAGTGCTACTCAGTGGTTAAAAAAAGACATCTTGAAATTTGCAGGCAACTGGATGAAATTAGAAGAAATCATTCTGAGTGGGGTAATCCAGATGCAGCAAGAAAAACACAGTATGTTGCAGGAAGCTGCTAGCTAGTTTCCAGCCTCTTAGTCCCAAAATAATCAAACAGAAACTATACTAATTAAATCACTGTTTGACCCATTAGCTCTGGCTTCTTGTTGGTTAGCTTTTACATATTAATTTAACCCATTTATATTAAACTGTGTATTGCCATGTGGCTGTGGCTTACCAACAAATGTTCCAGGCATCTGTCTCTGGTGGGACTTCATGGCTTCTCAATCCTCTGCTGGAAAAGGGAACAGCAACCAAATCCTGCAGTCAGAAAAGAAGCTGGATGTGCTCTTTCAAAGGCTACTGGTGGTAGGAATTCCTACAGCACCTCCCCCTTTTGTATCAATAGAGTAATAGAAGCCAGAATCCTTGAAGCAGATCAATGACTCATTGTAATGAACACATACAAATAAAAATGTATGGACTAAAGTGTATACTATGTGGATACACTGGACCACACTACAACTTACAATCCAGATTTCTGTTTGTTCATTAATTTTTATTATTTTGTTTTATATTTGGGGGTGTAAGGGTAGAGAGCAGAAGTGAGGGGACCAGAAGATGAGGGGAATCAGGATGCATTATGTGAAATTCAAAAAAAATCAATGATTTTTTCAAAGTATCAGCTCATCATAACAGTGATTTTGAAAAATAAATAGAAATGCATGCATTCTCTGAGCCCACCATATCTTCTATTGATCGATACAGTATGTATAGGTGTCTAGAATGTTCAGATTAGTGTATTTGAATATTTTCTATCTGTTTTATTGTATTAAATGTACATCAGGATTTTATTGTTTTATAAAGAATTTCCATCAGATATTTTGTGATTTTATTTCATATTTTACATACATTATCATGTAGAAGATGAAATATTTTAGTGAAATCATTGGCTTCAATCTCCCTGGAAGGACACAAATATAATCACTTAGTATGTTAATTTTTATGAACAATTTTGCACAATATTTTATTTCTGTCTTTGTTTTCTCATATTCCACTTAACAATGCCTGCAATTATTATTCTAATAAATTATTATTGGTGCTTCTGGAATTAACAAAATAAATTAAGCAATGGCATTTTCTCTTTAAAATACAAAGTAGTCTTTTTTGTTTTTCAAAATAGTGTTTTCTATGTAGTTCTGGCTGTCCTGGAACTCACAGGTATCTGCCTGCCTCTGCATCCCAAGAACTGGGATTAAAGGTGTATACAACCATGCCTGGCACTCATCACCCACATGGTAGCTCACAAGTGTCTGTAGCTCTAGTTCTAGGGGACCTGACACCTTCACACAGCCAAAACACTAATGCATATAAGGCATAAAGAAAGAACGAAAGAAAGAAAGAAAGAAAGAAAGAAATTCAAAGTATAGATGCTATAACACAATTTCCTATGATCTATCCTTTCCTTAAACATCTATCTAAAAGATATGGTGGCATACTTCTTTAATTCACATACTTGAGAAACAGAGGCAGAGGATCTCTGTGTGTTGTGAGATGTGTGTTGTGAGACAACCTGACCTACATAGTGAATTCTATGACAGCCAAGATTGCATAGACACTGTCTCAAAAATTAAAATAAAGACTCCCAATATAAATAAATAATTTGAGTCTATATGACAGAAAAATAACATAAATTTGTTTAAAATGGAACTCCTCACTTTGATAAGTATAAAAGCATACTAAAAATTTGGCTAATGCACTCAACCTAACGAGTCTTAAAATAGAGTGGAATTTGCATAAATCATATCGATAACCAATAGGCAAAACTTTTCAAGAAGTTAAAGGAAAAGAAAAATTGAATATAAAATGAAATGAAGCTCTAAGTTATCTTTTGCACAACATTTGAGAGACCTGCTTAAAATATTTCTAAACCTCACTTTAGATATCCATGAGAGAGAAATAATTCTTACTTTTGTATCAGGACCAGTTGTATAAGATATCAAAATATAGATTCAGTGACCATAATTTCAAATAAAAATTTATGATAAAGTATAACATCAGTTTCATAATAATCCTCACAAATTTCCTAATTAGATTTACTCATACCTTATCATTGCACTACAAATAAGGGAGTTTTGTTGTTGCTTTGGTCTTAAACTGGGTTTAAATTTGTCTTAAACTAATAATCCTCTTTCCACACCTTACTAAGTAGTGAGGTTACATGTGTTTACCAACAAACCCAGGCTTCACTTCTGACTGCTTCTTATTCATGCAAACATTCAGAGATTTTCATTTACTTTGTATTCAAACTTATGTTATTTGGTTTATTTCTCATTTTGCTCTTACTTTTTTAGGGTGAGGATATTGTTGTTCTTTTTTTGATTCCTAACAGCTATGCATAATAAACAAACAGTTGTTAATAGCAATGTAGAGTGATGCAAAGTCTTATTTCCTTTTAGAGAGATTGATATAAAATAGTATAATGTCTCAAAATAAGCATATAATCAATACAAACAATATCCCTGAAGTCCTGCAGTATCAGTGTAGAGCAGAAAGAAAATTAAAATAGAATGGGGAAGTACATGCTTTTCTTTAACTTGTCACATTCCTAAAAATCTTTTAGCTTCTGTAGAAAGCAGAAATATGCAGTTAGCTCTTATGTTTCAAACCTGGGAAAACAGCTGAGGTGCCTACTTGACATATCAAAGCAGATGCTGCCCACCAGGTTCTCCCTGTATTCCTCAGTTCCTGCCTATTCTGCCTATTACAAGACCCTCCTGACTGGCATACCTTACCCTTACCCTAAACTTCTCTATCCCAGGGACTGGGCTATCATTTCCCCACCTATTCTTCCCTATGTAATCTAAAGATTTTGTTACCTGTCCTGTAATCTACTCTCTTTTGGCCTCCTAGCTGTTGCAGATGGTCCAACTCTCTCCCTTCTCCCTTGCCCTCTGCCATCTCCTCACAAGGCTCAGGGTCATATCCACTCTGGACTCTTCCAAATGTCCCTGCCTCTGACCACATATCTATAACAAACTTTCTCCTCCACCATACCTAGGGCCATCCATGTTCCCTTCCTTTCTTTCTCTCTTTCTTTTTTTTAATATGCTGACAAAACTAGTAAGTTCAGAATCAGATGAATGAAAAATCAAAAAAATACAAGAAATAAAAAGGAAAGAACATGACTGCTCTTGGGTATGGTAGTGGAGAACATTTATTATAGAAAAATGGAAAAGCGTAGGCAGAGAAAGGGACATCTTGGAGAGTCCAGAGTAGCAATGGAGATAATTTTATGTTTGGGTGTCATTACAGCATGAGGAAATATATTAAAGGTTTTCATCATTAGGAAAATTGAGAACCACTGGTCTAGAGGATTTTATTTTATAATCTTTGTGCAATTTAAAGCAAGAATATGGAATTTTGCACATTTTGAAGCAAGATTATGATTCACTGAGATATACAAAATATCCTCAAAAATATAATTTTAGTTTTGGTCAAAGGAGAAAAGGACACACCCTCAAATCTTCACAAGTGATAGACATCAGTCCATCTGGAAGGTTCAGGAAAAGATAGAAACATTACTCCATCAATTAGTTGAGGCCAAAAAGAATAATAAGAATCAGAATATACAAACTCAACTGTCCCTTTTTTACATTTCATGTTGAAACAGACATAGTAATATTTGGAAAACATAAAGAGAATCATCAAAAAAACTATCCTTTATGTCTGGTATTTGTAAGTAACTTATATTAGCATTTAATGTCAATAATTTTTTATGTAATGAATTTATATTCATTGCCTTTAACTGTCAAAATTTTCCCACAAACATTAAATCCAAAGGAAATAAAGCATTCTAAAAACAGGTTTTTCGCATTTCTATCTTGGATACTACAAACTCCACAAAATAAAAATATGTGTGATAATAAAAATAACGATCACTCTAAATTAGACAAAGCTAGTACCTGGAGCTTACAATTGTCCTATTATAAGGAAAATGAAAAACTTAAAATATTTGAAAAAATTGTGCCAAGCCCTCTGCATACATGCTGTGGTTGTTTATCTTGGAGCTTTTGCTCAAATTCTAACAGGGGAAGTAGGGGCATCTCTGGCCCTGTTTTGTACTTGTCAGACCGTTATCCTCTTACTGCATCGCCTTATGAAGCCTTGATAGGAGATTTTGTGTCTGGTCTTATTGTAACTTGTTATACTGCATCCAGTTATCATATGAAATTCTGCTCTTTTCTGAAGGGAAACAGAAAAGGAGTGAATCTGGCGGAGAGGAGAGGTAGGATGGGCTACTGGGAGAAGTGGAAAAAGAGGAAACTGCAGTCAGGAATTAATGAGTGAGAGTAGAATTCTAAAAAATAAAAAGAGATGAGATTACCCTGGATTATCAAAATAGAAGCAGATTCAAATACAAATAAAAAAGGCAGAGGAGTGGTCCTGAAAAAAGGCAAGCTCCATGAGAGCAGGAGCCAGGAGCCAATCCAGTCCTGGGACACTGGTGGACCAGGATTGAGCCAATGACCTGGTCCAGAGCAGAGCTGAGCTAGTGAAATCTATCTGTACAGGTAAACGGGAGTAACCACTGAGCAAAAAAGCCAAAGCCAGAGACTGGTGAGGGTCAAGACATGAATCTGGGACCTTAAAGGGAGTAGACCTAAGCCAAGACCCAAGTGGGTCTGGGAGTGAGTCTAGGACCTCCAAGGAGCTAGAACTGAGCCAGGACCTCTGTCAGTCTGGGCAAGAATCTGGGTCCTCCAAGGGATTAGGTAGAAACCAGAGATTTCTGACGGTCCAGGCATGAGTTTGGGACAACAGGTGGAGTGGCCTGAGCCAGGACAACTGAGGGTCCAGGCCTTGGTCTGGGACATCAAAGGGAATAGGCAGGAAACAGAAACCTCTGTGGGTCTGAGTGTGAATCTGGGATATCTGAGGGAGTAAGCCTGAGCCAGGTCCTCTGCAGTTCTGGGCACATCCAAGCCTGGGAACTCCGAGGGAGTAGACCAGAGCCAGAGATCTTTCAAGGACCAGCTCCAAGCCAGGGATCTCTGCAGGAGGGGATTCAGATCAGGATTTACAGAAACAGGTCAAAGCCAGTAACATAGGCCAAAGTAGGCCTGGGACAGCAAACTCCAAGGGAGCAGAGCAACCCCAGCATCGCTGAGCAATATTCAGGAACACAGAGGGACCAAGGGGGTAACTAGAACTGTGGCACTGACTATACCATGAGGAACAACCATATGAGCTTTGGATTCACTGACACCTAAAAGATTAATAAACAGGATCTCAGACAGCCCCATCCACACCTATTAAAGAAAAAGATGAGTAGAAAAGATAAGAACTCATGCAACACCAGGAAGAGCAACACAACACCAGTAAAACCTAAAGACGCTACAACAGCAAGACCTAAACAACCAAATATAGATGAAACAGAAGAAAATGATCTAAAAAATAACTTCAAGAGAATGTTTGAAACTCTTAAAGAAGAAATGAGAAATTCCCTTAAAGAAATAGATGAAAAGATAAACAAAAATTGGAAGATATCAGCAAATTCCCTCAAAGAAAACCAAGGAAAAGAAACAAAACATATGAAAGAAACCATTCAAGACTTAAAAACTGAAATAAATGCAATAAATAATACACAAGCTGAGGGAATTATAGAAACAGAAATCATAAGAATATGATCAGGAACCACAAACACAAGCATGAATAGCAGAATAGAAGAGATGGAAGAGAGCTGAAGATAAAATAGAGGAAATAGACTCATTACTCAAAGAAAACATCAAATCTAGCAAAAGCTTAACCCAAATAATCAAGAAAATATAGAACACCATGAAAAGACCAAACCTAATAATAATAGGTATAGAACAAGTAGAAGAAGTTCAACTCAAAAGCATAGAAAATATATTTAACAAAAATCTTAGAAAAAACATTCTCAACCTATAGAAAGATATGCCTATGAACAGCATCTTACAGAACACCAAGTAGACTGGATCCAGAAAAAAAAGTCCCCTCATCACATATTAATCAAAACGTCAAACATACAGGGTAAATAAATAATATTAAGAGCTGCAAATGAAAAAGTCCAAGTAACATATAAAGGTCGACCTATCATAATTACTTACAACTTACTTCTCATTGGAGACAATGAAAGCCAGAAGGTTGTGTTCAAGCATTATGCAGACATTAAGAAACCACAGATGTCAGCCCAGACTACTATAGCCAGCAAAACTTTTAATCATCATAGAAGGACAAAACAAGATATTCTATGAAAAAACCAGATTTCACCAATATCTAGCCACAAACCCAACCCTACACAAAATACTAGATGGAAAATTCCAACCGAAGGAAGTTGGTACACCAGCAAAAACACAGACAATTGAAGATCTCACAGCAGCAAATCCCAAAGAAGGGAAAAACGTACAAATTAACATCACCAATAATGACAACTAAATTAACAAGAGATAACAACCACTGGTCATTAATATATCCTAATGTAAATGGACTCAACTCACCTATAAAAAGGCACAGGCTAACAGATTGGATATGGAAACAGAATCCATCCTTCTTCTGCATACAAGAAACACATCNTGTAAATGGACTCAACTCACCTATAAAAAGGCACAGGCTAACAGATTGGATATGGAAACAGAATCCATCCTTCTTCTGCATACAAGAAACACATCTCAACCTCAAAGACAGACATTGTCTCAGAGTAAAGGGTTGGGAAAAAATTCAATTAAATGGACCTAAGAAACAAATGGGTATAGTTATCTTAATATTGAACAAAATGGAGTTCATGCTAAAAACAATCAAACCAGACAAAGAAGGACATTTTATATTAGTCAGAGGATTTGATACATAGAGAAGAAAATTCATTATAGGCAATATTGAAAATTTAACTGTAACTATAACACTTCATATATTATCCTATAGGTTTTTCTCAAATATAACGATGGAATGTTGGAGAATGGTATGTATTCTGTCAATTATATTTTAAATAAATGCTGATTGGCCAGTAGCTAGGCAGGAAGCATAGATGGGACAACCAGACAGGAAATAGAGGCAGGTCAATAAGAACATGAGAATTCTGGGAAGGAGAAAGCTCATTCCTCTGGAGTCCTGATCCATCCACAGAAGAAGCAAGATGTGACTGCCTCGCTGTAAAAGGTACTGTGCTGTGTGGCTAACACAGACAAGAATAATTGGCTAATATATGCTATAAGAGCTAATATGAAGCCTTAGCTAATGGGCCAATCAATTTATAGTTAATGTAGACCTCTGTGTGATTTCTTTGGGACGTAATGATTATAGGAACCAGGCAAGACAGAAAACCTCAGACAACAGAATGGTGCCCAATGTGTGGATACCTGCATCCACATAAAGCCTGACAGAACTTGGGATGCAATTTTAGACAGAAAAGAATAAAGCATGACTTATTGATAGCAGCACTCTCTTGAGTGGGCTCTGCTTGCTAGAGGCAAACGTTCTAATTTAAGAGGGGCTTCCTGACTCAGCTTTAGTTGTAAAATCTTGCAGCTCTTTTAAGAGGTCCTGCCATGAAACATTTAAATGGTGTTGATGAAAAGCTGACCAAATGCTTTTTTTGTTTTCAGGCATAGCAAGAAAAAAGCTGGGCTATTTTAAAATTCCAGCTTTCTGGGCCACCGTGCCAGTGCCAACTCTAATTGTTTCAGGCAGGAGGTCCAGATACAGAGCATTTGAGTGTGGCTTGTGAGCAGACTGCTGCAGCTTTCTTGGTGGCAGGAACCTTGAAACACCATAGAGTTGTGGCAATAAGCATAGCTACAGCTGGTACCTCCACCATGAGGCTGGAATCTCAGAAAACTAAGGAATGATCTGGATCCAGCCATCAAAGCCACAGCTTTAATCCTCTTCAAATTGCTTAGCAAATTAAAGACTCATGTGGTCAGAAAAAGAGAGATATGCAGTAAAGAGAGCTTCAAAGATGAGAAAAGCCTCTAAATGGTTTACAGTGTGTTTAAAATGAATGCAAGCTTGGGAGAGTAAAGAAAGAGGTTAAAGTTCTTGAAATAAAAATGAAAGACAGCAGCTGGGTTTGGTGGTACACACCTTTAATCTCAACACTTGGGAGACAGAGGTAGATGGACCTCTGCAAATTCAAGGTGTGGTGGCACACACCTTTAATCCTACACTTGGAAAACAGAAGGAGCATATCTCTGAGAGTTCAAGGTGTAGTGGCACATGCCTTTAATCCCAATGCTTGAGAGACAGAGATTCAAGGTGTGGTGGCACATGCCTTTAATCCTTGGGAGGCAGAAACACGTAAATCTCTGTGAGTTCAAGGACTGACCTACAGAGTGAGTTTCAGGATAAGATACACAGAAACCCTGTCTTTTTAAATACCCAGCTTAAGTTATTTCACTAAAGCAATAGAAAACACTTTAAACACACCAATGCACAACATTCAGTGATAATTTAAGCAGAGCAATTACTCCAAATGAATATCTTTTATATATACTTAGTGTTTGTGTCATAATTTAAAATTTAAGGTGTTTGAAAGGCTTCAGCTTGACCATTTATTCAAACAAGTTTCTAAAATTTGACACCAAGCAGAAATATTAGCTGTTAATCAAGCACACACAAATATAGATGTAAATTGTATCAACTTCCTGTTTCACCAGATTCTTTAAAGTTTTTGTGAGAAGCAGGGTCAAGTACAAAAAAAAATTCCTCAAAGATATTTTAATTTTAATTCTCAATAAAATTGTCATTTGTCCAAGATTTCAGAGTACCCAATCATGGTAAATGTCAATGTTGGAGGAGGGGCTGCTTGTTTGCCCCAGCTGCCCAGATCCAAAATAACCACAAAGAAACTATATTAATTAAATTACTGCTTGGTTCATTAGCTCTAACTTCTTATTGGCTAAGTCTTACATATTAATTTAATCCATCTCCATTAATCTGTATATCACCACAAGGTCATGGCCTACTAGCAAATTTTCATCATGTCTATCTCTAGTGGTGAAACCATGGCATCTCTCTGACTCCACACTTCTTTCTCCCAGCATTCAGTCCAGTCACCCCTGCCTATCTAAGTTCTGCCCTATCAACAGACCAAAGCAGTTTCTTCATTCATTAATGGGAATCACAGCACACAGAGGGGAATCCCACATCATAGCAAAAAATCAGTAACCAGAAAATAATTTTCTCTAAAAGTGGCTTTCCTTGTTGATTATCACATCTTACTTGGATCTTTGGAGAGGTATGACCTTCTTCCTAACTGGCTTTGTACAAAACTGTTCAATTGATTTTTTGAAAAATCTCCCCTAACAAATGTCATGACTGTGATTCTTAGAATGTTTTAAACTTTCAGTCTAATATAGACAAGAAAAATGCTCTCATGTCCTTTCAGTATAATTTGTAAATAGTTGGCTACACTTCTGAAGTTAATTATTGGAACGTTTGTAGCTATTCTTATGTAATATCAATTTATCCCATATTTCTCTTGTAATTCCTATAAACATGGCATTATGGATTTCTGCCTTAATTCTATTTTTATAATCAAGTCACTGTATATTGAGTTTTCCTCTCTGGAAGCCTTTCAAGGGAAGCCACATATTCATCACATTCAACTACTCTCTTATTTCTTAAGAAACTGCCAAACATTTCTTCAACATAGAGTGTGGTGAATACAATAGAAGCAATTCTGTTTCATGAGTTTATTTTTCTAGGGAAAGAGCTACCATATAAGGTCAACTTTTTTATACCAAATAAATAAAATAACATCACATCGTGCTTTTGAAATACACAGTAAAATACTCAGTCTTCTGATAACCTATTGGATGGCATTATTTCATAGTAGATTGGCATTTCAAATTCAGAAATTTGTTTCTATAATGTTGACCAATACTGCTTGTTCATTTCCTGGCTGACCAGAAACAAAGCAATGACACTGAAACTATAGTAATTATAACAATGCTTTTGTCAATAGCTTATGCATAATTTTAGCTAACTCTTACGTCTTAAATTAACCCATAATTCTTGTCTGTGTTAGCCATGTGGCTTGGTACCTTTTTCAGTGAGGCATTCTCATCTTACTTCCTTTGTGTCTTGGTGAGGACTGCAGACTTAGCCTTTCCTCTTCCCTGAATTCTGCTATTCTGGTCGCCCCACGTAAACCTCCTAGCTTCCTACTGGCCAATTAGAATTTTATTAAGCCAATACATGTGAAAAATCTTCAAAGAGTACAAGACCATTGTCCCTCAGTACTATAATGCTTTCCAAAACTAGTAAATGTGTGAAAAATGGTTTTGAGAGGATTATCACTGTGTGCTTATGTAACTGAGATTGTAAATAAAGTCTTTCCAATTATATTGATCAGCTTGTTGGAGGACTATAAGACAAATGCCCTTTGCAGAAAATATCAGAAACCACATCAGTGCACATTTAATTTTTAACCATTTTTTCCCTTGAGCTACTAAATATAGTAGTAAAGTTGAATGAAATTTTGATGATTGCTAGCCATATTCTTTTCCAAGTGGTGTCAGGAGCATGCAAATCACACACACACACACACACACACACACACATACACACACATATATTCACACATATATGTGTATATATAGCTAATAAATTGCAATCACAGCAAAAGATCTGAGAGAACTACAAGTTCCTTATGTTCATCATTTTAAAGAGATCAGCTCACTTACCACTAAAAATATCTATCCTCTGGCTGAATGATAACATTTATTAAGTAACAACCTGCAACACTATGAAGTTAAGAATGTCTAAATGAAACAGTGAAAGGAAATAAAGCTCTTAGGCCAAGTTAATTAGAAAAGTGTATTTTTCTAGAAGGCAAACATTTATCTGACATGGGTATAAAGCTCTTTATTCACCTAAGATTTGAATTTAAGTAACCTCTTTAACAGAAATGACTTACTCATTTATCTCAGAGTTATCTCAATGTAACCACAGTTCTTTGTAGAAGTTTTTTAAAAGAGTCTGTATCTATTTAATAGCAAAATCTCACACCTAAGCCACCAAACATTCCAAGTCTTCTATGACAAAAGAATTTTTGGAAGTAGAAAATAATTGCAAAATTATTTCAAACATTTAATTACAACTGAGGTACAATTGAAGTTAGCAATCAAGTGATCAAAGTAAGTCTTTTAAAATTGTACACCAGGGAGATCAGCCAGGATATGTTCTCTCTTAATATCTTTTTTATTGCTTTTGGTCCTGAGAATTATCACCTGTATTGAGAATCTTGTATCCTATTTTCCCTTTTCCAACCTAGCATTAACCTATATTGTGTCATTGTTTAAATCACATTTTCCTTTACTAAATAACATTTCTTCAAGGATATCATTGCTGTGATGTGAAAAGGATACTGACATACTTTGCTCACTGTACTTGTTGTGATTGACAATATGAACTATTTTTCTCTTAATAATTATGCGTTTATATTTAGAACAATTATACTAGACTTTCCATAACTGATTTAAAGTTTGGGAATTCTCTGTGTCATTGACAATCTGCAAGAGAGAGTAGAAAATACAATCTAGATAAAATACTAAGGTGCTTGAAATGACTGAATGAGAAATTTATATGAAAATGCTAAGGTAGCAATTACAGATAAATGGAGTATTAAGGACTAAAGGAAGTAAAATTTGGATTTATTTCATCATTGTAAATGAGAAGCAATTGAGACTGTTGTAAAGAAGAAAGCTTGTATTCATGGATCCCTGAATATTTGGTTTACAACTGAGCTATTTTATAAATCAGAGAAACACAAGGGCACATATAGTTGAAGCTCTGAGGAAAACTAAAATGAAAGGAAGAGAATAATTAAACTCTTTAGAAAGAAGGAAAGCAAAAAAATTCTCTTATAAAATACAGTAATCAATCACCTTAAGGAAAACAATAGAAATTTATTAGGCTTCCTGATATTATGCCTCTAATTTTGTAAAGAAATTCTGATAAACAAAGAATACAGAAAAAATGAACTTAATGACATTAAGAAATATAATGAACATCTGTAATTGAAAATGGATATCTGAGATCAAATGACATCAGACACACAAAAAACTGCAATATAAAATAACATAAAATATCTTTCTCCAAAATAGCAAAGTCAGGATAAACTGAAAGTATTTGCTAAAGAAGTTAGAGGAAAAGTAACAAGGAATTTTAAGAAAGCAATGAAATCATCAGAGGGCTACAGACCTCTAAATATATAAATTTAAAAAAATTCATTTTAAATATATAGGAAACTTATTAACTTCAACAAGTTATTGCTGAATGATACACCATCTATAAAGAATTATAGAATAAAATTAAACAGTCATATATGCAAATAAAAATGAGTGGGTTAGCATATCTGTAATTTTTTTAGAAAGAGAGATAAATATAAAAGGAAGGAAGAAAGAAAGAAAGGAAGGAAAAGTAGTAAAAAGAGAGGGAAGGAGGGAAAAAGAAAGAAAGGAAGAAAAAACCTTTACAAAGGAGAAAACTTGATCCCATTCATCAGATGCTACAAGCTACAAGTCCCACTCCACCCCTAAACCCTCCTACCCCCCCAGCAACCTCAGTGGCACTGTGAAACACATCCTGCTACTACACAGAAAGAACCAAGGGAGGAATGCTGGAACACAAGCTGCAATTACACTGAGAGGACGAAGAGAGGAACTCTGAAGCAGAAGCTGTGACTACACAGAGTAGAGCAAGAGAGGGAACCAAGAGAGCAGATCGAGAGAGCAGGTCAAGTGAGAAGGCTAAGAAAGAACTTAGTGGATCCTTGAGACACAGACAGTAATGTAGTGAAAGGGGAGCAGGCCACTTCCATCTTGGACCAGAGCTTCATGCATCTGCCTGACTCTGCTTTCTTCTTCCCAGAATTCTGTTCTATCTACTCCACCTACCTATGTTCTGACCTATCAGACCAAGCAATTTTCTTTATCAATTAGCCAATGAAAGCAACAGATAGACAGATGACCCTCCTACATCATTTCCCCTTTTTTCTGCTAAAACAAAAAAGAAAGGCTTTAATTTTAACGTAGTAAAATTACATATAACAAAACAGTTATTAAGCGAGAATTACAGTTATAATATTTAGATCTATTTTATCTTTAATCATTACAAAGGAAAACTATGACTATAACTAACCATTCTTCAACTCCATCAAACACTCCAAAAGGATATCATATTCTGTAGTCTTTGAAAGATATGGAGAATGCCTATCTAACTGAAATATA
>LOEQ01010484.1:82246-93337 GCA_001685075.1 Bramus lutescens | reverse complement strand
TCCACGGGTCAGGAATGCACTCACCCCTCCGATGGATGTTCTGGTGCAGGATCATGGCCCCTTGCTGGCTAACGGACCTCACAGACAAAGGGTATGCCATGCTGCCAGTAGGCTATTGAAACAAAGGAACTCCAGCCTGTTTGAACTGACCCACGGTCCCAGTGCCCAAACAGGCTGAGCTGGGGGAATCTATGGCCCCGAAGAAGGGAAGGGAGGAGGTGCCTGTGTGATATGACTTTAATATGAGTTCACAACAAAAAGCTTCTAAAATGAGGCACATATTGGTTTTCAGAGAAGAACCAAGTTTAACTCTTAGCACCTTCATTAGGCAGCTCATAACTTCCTGTAACTCCTGGTCGAGGGAATCCAACAACCCTTTGACCTCTGCAGATGTGCACCTAGACAGACATAAAGAAAAACATGTACACATTAATAATAGCAAAAATAATATTAAAGAGCTTTTGAAATAGTTTTAAATGGTTTGGAATTTTCTATGGTCAAACAGCTTTCCCTCTTTGTTCAGTAAAATTTCCACAGTTATTTCTTACAATTATTCCTGAAAATACTGTTGAGTATAAGATGTTTAGACCAAAGAGTCCATGGGCATTAAATTCAAATCTTACTCCTTCCCTTAACTCTTTTTGACCTTGGAAATTTATTTAAAGTCCCAGAGTTACATATTATAATTAGGTTAAAATGAAGAAAACAGTAATTCATTGAGTAGGAGTTTTGTGTATATGTATGTGTGTGTGTGTTTGTTTATGTACAGCACTTATATATGGTTAGTACATTGTAGGTACTGTATATATAAATTACTTCTTCCAATATTTTTAGTAGCAACAAACATAAGTCTCTTCTTCAAAAGGTAATTTGCATATTGAATAAGAAAAACTTTGTGCTTTCAAATTATTTTTCCAGGCAATTTTCTCTAATAATAACAGCACTGACTAGTATTCTCCTTTTCTATAAACTCTAAAACAATATATACTCTTTCTATCAGTCAACAGTATACTTATTATTCACATATTTACTTAGAATCTACTAATATCTACATGTTGAAATGGTAGATATTTCATGATACCAAGTTGCAAATGTCAGTGTCTCTACTTACAAATAAATCACATAAATATGACATGGGAAACAATTAATTATAATTCTAAAAAGTGCATAGGAAGTGACCTACATATGTTAAGGTGCAATTCCTAAGACGGAATAAGTGACAATATTGCAAGTTAGGAATTGAAAGCTTCTGGTAACTTGTGTTAGTTAGGGTTTCCACTGCTGTGAAGAGACACCATGACCACAGTAACTCTTCAAAGGGAAAACATTTTATTTGGGTAGCTTACATTTTCATAGGTTTAGCCATATGAAATGATTTATTATCATGGTGCCACATGGTGGCATGCAGATGGACACGGTGCTGGAGAAGGATCTTAGAGTCCTACATATCGATCTGTAGGCAATAGGAAGTAGTTTGAAACACTAAGCAAGATTAGCATATATGAGATCTCAAAGCCCACCTCCACAGTGACACATTTCCTACTACGAGATCACACCTACTCTAACAAAGCCACACCTTCTACTAGTGCCACTCCCTTTGAGCTTATGGAGGCAAATGCATTCAAACTACCACAGAATTTATATTTAATCTGAATGCTAAAATGTGGAAAAATTTGAATAGATGAGATGGTTGATTTTCATGTTTCTAAGTAGAATGAATGAGACAAATTATGCAGCAACATAGTAAGAAAAGGATTTTAGTAATCAGGTAGAAACAGATTGGTATCCTAACTTTACCACTTACTGTTTGCGTGGTATTGAACAAGCTTTTAAAACTTTTGAACCTCAGTACTCTTATATATAAAAGAATATGAGGGACATCTGTTCCACAGAATTATGTATCGATTATGATTATTCATGAAAAACACCTTCCATATGGATAGTATATGATAGATAGTTCATAAATGACAAATAACTATGACTATGTATGAACATGTTAAATTTCTGAAAATATTCCTGAAGTGGATTAAGACATACTGTTTTTCTTAAGAAAAGTATGCACTGATATATGAGCATATCTGTTTGGTGATAGTTAATACTATGCCTATTTAGCAGAATAACAGTAGTCAGCTCTCCCTTAGGACTTATGACAATATCTACCCACAGTACCAAGCACCATTTGTGTAGCATAATCATAAAGAAGATGGTTACTCCTATGATATTTGTGAAAGTGTTGCACCAGAGGGCATATCTTTTCCAGTCAGTCATTATTGTAGCTCCCACGGTTCACAGCTGAGTAAGACTTGTTGATTATTTTTTTTCCTCCAATAGTGTTTATACATGTAGAATGTTCTCTAAAATTGAAATCTCCCCTTCCCTACATGGTTCATAGTACAACATGGAATATCTTGACATTAGGTTCTGGAGCTTAACCAAAAGCAATGATAATATTATGTATTCTATGGGTGGGTCTACATGACCCCCACTTACTAACACTTTAAATGGCTATAATCTACATCTGGTACTGGGTTTTGGTTGATCATTGTTTTTTACTAATATAATTTTGTTAAAGGAACATAGTATCTGCCTTCTAAATAGTTGTCTGTATACCATTAGACTAATGCATCTTTCAACATTCTTTAGATAAATTTGCCTGCCACAGATAATAAGCAATATAGAGGCTCTGAACTGGTCAATGTGATGATAATAAGAGACCATGGAGTGTTCAATATTAAATCAGAAATCTATATCACACCTTCTCTCTGGAAATCTCAGGGATCATAACTAAAGAAGAAATAAAAAAAGAGGGGGGATCAAAAGAGCTAGAGACAGTATATGACTTCAACAAAACAGTATTATTTAGACATGAGAGGACTGTGACACACATGAAGCTGTGATGAGTGCATACATAAGGTCAAACCAACTGAAGTTCCATTCTTATCTGTTTCCATTTGCTCTCTATTGCTGTGACAAACACCATGATTAAAAGCAACTTGTGGCAGAAAGTGTCAATTTATCCTATACTTCCACCTCACATTCTGTCACTGGAGAAAGTCAGGGTAGAAACTCAAAGAACAGGTCATGGAAGAATTCTGCTCACTATATGGCTCCTTATACATTGCCTGGGCAGCCCTTTTATACAACGTAAGACCACCTGCCAAGGGTTGGTATGGCCCCAATGAGCTGGGTCCACACATATCAATTACTAATTAAGCCACAGATGTTCCTATAGACTGATCGAATAGAGGCAATTCCTCAATTGATAGTTCCCTTTCCCAGATATGTCTAGGTTTGTATCAAGTTGAGCAAAACACAGCAGCACAATAGCTGAGGAAATATTGGCAATTGATGATTGCTGTGGAAGTCAGAGTTAGTTTTATTTAGGGATGTGTTTCTTCATAGACTATCCATGCTCCAGTAGAAGGCACTGATTCTATGAATTTACTGACCATACTAAGTAACCTTAATGTGTCTAAATACAGACCTCATGAAATTATAAGGGAATATGATATTTTGAATAGGGAAGGAAAAGGAAGTGAAGGAAAAAGGGTGGATTTTATCAAAACACATTATATGCATGTAATTTTTGTAAACATTAATTAGGCTAATTTGTGGGGCTTTGGGATACTGAGCTACAGGATTTAGATTCTACTAAAATGTACTTAAATACCTCATCTCCAAATTAAATCTATTTTTTCTTCAGTTTTCTGCTGTAAAATAGACACTTTTTGGGGGACCAACAAAGAGGCTCAGAAAATAAAGACACTTACCACCAAGTTCAACCCCTAGACACTCATTGTATAGGGAATAACAGGCACCCACAAGTTATCCTATTATTTCCATATGTATACCATGACATATTCATTCCAAATACATGTCCACACACCAAGAAAAAGGGAGAAGAGAAAGAGATTAAATAAATGTAATTTTAAAAAGAGAGATGCAATTTCAAAAGGGGAAAACAAATTATTTTAAATATACAGTAATATTGATGGACAATAACACTTATGACTATGATGTTCTTATTTATAACTATGATAAAATTAAGCAATAAATGCATTTTGGCATTTGCTTTTCATCTTATTCTACAAAATATTTGCAAAGTATGCCCATTTTACCTTCTTACTTGAAAGAAGGATTTCTTTATCTGGTTAATATGGAGCTGTTAACTGATAATTCCTTTCCAAGCACTTAAGGCATCAACACAGCACTCATTTGATTCTTCAAGCACCATTAAATTAAACCTCTAAGAGCACTATAAAGTGTTAGTAGTACATGCAATTATGAATCTTTAGTGTTTATCAGTGATCCACTATCTTCAAATGGTCAACTACCCAGGTGATGGCTCCATTATCCAATATAATCCAGGAAGGTAAATGTTAAAGTGATGTATAGCTAAGTAGATCACTATCAACAGTTCTTACATTGGGGAGAATATACGAAAGATTCTAAGAAGTATTTGGTGTTCTTTAAACCAATTCAGTATGTGATCTTATTTAATCAAAGAAAACAGGAAATATAATTTCAGATCTAAGTGGTTAAATTATGTTTAGTAAAATATCAAATTTATGTTTTAATAAGTCTCAATATGTTAAATAATTACAAAGGGAATAAATAAACTTCTGCAGGGCAGAGATTGCAAGTTTCTTTGCAGAGTGCTAATTTGATGCTTAGCTTATTTCTACATCTATGGGACAAGCATATTTTATTTACTATGAAATCAAAATATCTCTGAAGTAGAAGTATCACTAATAACATATTAGGTTTGATGAATAAATACATTTTATGTACCAACACTATTAGACTTCGGTATTCAATTTCTAGTCTTCTCTGGGAATGTGAATCATATATTCATTAGAAGAATTCAGGGCAACCTCAAACAGATGGCTATCAAAATATATATGGATTGTGATATATTATTTGTTTATACTCACTTAACCTGTGTCCTCAGATAGTATTATATGGGCCACCAAAATTTGAAGAGGAGAACCATAGTTTTTCTTTTAGTTTATTGTTTAGCTATTGAGAATTTACCTGAATTGTTTTTACTATTTAATGGCAAAATGATTCAGCATTGAATAATCTTGAATAAATGATAATTTTTTTAGAAATTGAAATTCTCACCTCTTTACTAGGTGTGTGTGTGTGTGTGTGTGTGTGTGTGTGTACTGGAATTAAAATACAGTTAAGAAAACCAAAAACAACAAGCTATGACTTATATTACCTATCAAAATCAGCAAAAAAGTGTTCAATAGGAATTTAATATACAGAAGTCAGACTGATTATAGACTGAGTGTATAAGAGTGAAGATGTGACATTCCATTCCACAGTGTGAGGGGTAGCATGCAGTATCTGAATAAATTGGAGATGTTATACACCTCCTAGTTCTAAGATAAAGGAAATACAAAGATCAATTTAAAAAAAATAGCTTCCAAGCACATCTTCACTAGTAGCTACTGGAAATGAAATTCTGTATGGCGATGACTTACTGGGTGATCAACAGTGTTTAATTCAGAGAAGACCAAATAAGAATACAAACCTCACTACTTGTAAGTCTTACTGCTTCTATGACTGGATAAAGTCAAAGAATCTTCATAAATAACATAAGGATGCATGTTTTACCTGACATAGTTTTCATAGTGAGCAGTAAAAAAAAATTAAAAAAAATTCTATGAGAAAATAGAAGAGCATATACAAATGATTTTTTTTACCTCAAGAAGTTAGGTACTTGTAAGTTTCATTAAGAAGTTCTAGCTAATACTGAGTTAACAAGACCCAGAAAAAAAAGAGCATGGTATATATTCATTCATAAGTGTATACTGACTGTAAAGCAAAGAAAAACAAGTCTATAGTCCATGACCCCAGAGATGCTAAGTAACAAGGAGAACCCTAAGAAAAACATGTATAGATCCCCATTGGAAGGGGAAATAGACAAGATCTCCTGACAAAATTGGGATCATGGGGGTGGGGGAGAAGGGAGGCAGAAGGGGAGAAAGAGGAGAAAGGGGAAAGGGAGAGGGAGGAGAAATTGAGGAATGATCAAAATTAGGGAAGAACACAAATGGAGAGCAAGAAAAGATATATCTTGATTGAAGGAGCCATTATGGGTCTAGCAAGAAATCTGGCACTAGAGAAATTCCCAGGAATCCACAAGGATGACCACAACTAAGAACCTAAGCAGTAGTAGAGAGGGTACCCCAACTGTCCTGGCCCTATATTCAGATTGATAACTATCTTAAATGTAACCATAGAACCTTCATCCAACAACTGATGGAAGCAGAGGCAGAAAGCAACAGCACTCCCAAAGTTCATTTGATGAGTGGAAGGAGTAGAAATATGAGCAAGGAGAGCAAGACCATGAGGGGCATACCTACTGAAACAGCTTATCTAAGCTAGTAGGAGTTCACCAATACTGACCAGACAGGGAAGAAACCAGCATAGAACTAAAGTAGGGCCTCGAAATGTGGGTGACATTTGTGTCACTGGGACAGACTGCAGGTTTTGCAAAACAGGGTTTCTCTGTAGCTTTGAAGCCTGTCCTGGAAATAGTTCTTGTAGCCCAGGCTGTCCTTGAACTCTCAGAGATCCACCTGCTTCTGCCCCCAATGCTGTAATTTGGTGTGCACCATCACTGCTGAATTTTTAAGAAAGACTTAATGAATTTGAAAGAGCACAAGAAGGATTTGGAGAAAGAATATGACATTGTCATGATATAACCTCAAAATTTTAAAATTATTTTTAAAACATTACTTTTAAAATGTATTGGAAATAATATACCAAGTATAAACATGAGCACGGATAAGACCGATGTTAAAAGTCAATAGCCTTCCTGTCTACCAGCACTATAAGGTTAAAAATTTAAAAACTGTAATGCTGTGGGATTAAAGAGATGGCTCATGTTTGGTTGCCTATATCATGAGGTTCAAAATCATCAGTAACTCCAGTTTCAGAGTATCTACCATTCTCTTCTGAAGTCCACAAGCTCATGTATACATGTCATACATATACATATATACACATTCAGGGACACGCACACATTAATGCAATTAATCCTAAGAATTCATAAAGATAAATAAAGATAAGTTTAGGCTGAGGCAGCTTCTGTCCCATGTGTCACTATACAGCTGAGCTGCTACCTAAGAAACTTAACTGAGAGCCCAGTTTAGTAGTATATTTCTATTATATATAATTAGGTCATAACCAATCATAAAAGACAACCATTAACCAACTTAAGACTAGCAACTGATATGAAAAAGCACTCAAGCTAGTTTTTATTTCCTTTTCTATATATAAAGATTTCTTGCCTCATTGCCTCTTCTGATTCCAAATGCTGCCTACCCAGTAAATAGTTTATTGCTGACACGAACACTGTTAAATTAAATTTATACAAAACTTCTTCTTTAACAAGTAATAATGATAATGATTCTTAGGAAACTTTATAAATTAGTAAATTTACAATATTTCATAAGAAGATAAAGTGAAAACACCTATATATTTCTAAACTAATATATTTCGTATGTTTGCCAAGGAAAAATGACTTAGTGAAACCTTAGGATTTTTACTTAAAAAATAAATTATGAGAATATATGAAGACATTTCGTAAGTATAAAAGTAGTGTGCTATAACTGGTGGTTAGAACTATAATTTTTTTTCATTTTTTGAAAGTTTTACAATTTTTGTACAATATTAAGATGCATAATCAATCATAGCAACAAATAGACATAAAGATATAAAGAATAGAATGAAAACCCCATAAGGAAGTATACCATATATGAAAGCAATATCTAATAATGTTAGATTTACTCAAAAGGGCTATTTAAGAGCAGCTTAATATATGGCATAAGGGAATGACATAGATGGTTTATGTGTGTAGTAAGTTACAAAATACATAAATAAAACACATCCTTATAGCATGTAGGGAAATAAATTGTAGATGAAATAAAGAGTAAAAAATCTATGAAATGAATAACATTTGGAAATAAATATAAAACAAAATACTTACTATCTCTTTGAATAATTGTTTTCCATTTTGAAGTAAAAAAACACAATAGTTGAAAAATGTAGAACTTGAAATATACAATCCTCTAATGATGATATTCAAAAAAATTTCCAGCTGAGTTACAAATACAACATAGATAGGGCTTACACAATATTAAATGTAGTAATTCAAAATTATAAAGGCAACTTTAAGTTTTTAGTAGCAAAAATGCAGTGAATATGTAAGAAAAATTGACATGAAGTAAGTTCAGAGAGACAACATAAAACAGACCAAAATTAATGACTTTCAACACCAACAATGACTAGGTCTTACAAAATTCAAACTAAACTTGTACTTTGCTAATATTTTACATTCTGCGTCTGTTCCTTCCCAACCAGTGACTTTTTCTCTTCACATCTCTGTCCTGTTCTTTGAGCTTGTCCACTATGTAAAATTACCTTGGTCTTGCCTTAAACCTTCAGCTTTCCACAAGCCCAACACACATCAGGGTAATAAATTTCTAACATGTAATTCTGACAATGTCAATACTCTCCTGCTATCCTCACCCTTAGCCAAAAAGCATTGATGAAGTCTATTATGAGTTTCAGGATCAATTGCAATACTTAACATTTTATTCAATATGTTTTGTAAACTAAACCCTCACAGTGTCTACAAAATAGTATATTATACTTGTTTTTTTTCTTTTTAAATGAAACCATATATTGTGTTAATCTAAATATATGCACTCATATTTCTAAGGTCAGAAAGGCCCCACCCTTTTCTAAAACCTTCCACCTTTTCCCTATATCCACTCCACATGAACTGACTGGCCCTCCTGGTAGTAGAATGCAATGCTAAAGGTGAAGGGCAGCAAAAGCACATTAACATTTTCTAGAATCTGAAAGTATTCAAAGGTAATGGATCAGTCTTAACAAGGAAATAAGTTGAGCACTGATTTAAACCATGAGTTTGAACTGCGTATGAGATGTGCAAGTGACAATTTTTAATGTATGGGTCTAGGCCTGAGAAGAAATGTCTGGACTGAAGAAATATATATGTATACATATATGTATACAGATGCATATACATATAAATATATAAAATGGATGGTAAATGAAAAGAGAGTGAGTTAGCAAGTAGGGGCTGAAAAAACAAAAACAGGATCTTGAGAACCCCAGGGTATACCTAACTATTGTAAAAGGATGTACAGCTTCCTAAAGTATTACAGTGCCTATTTCTGAACTTCTTGTCCAAATGTGAGTTTTGTTTTGTGCATGCTCTATGCATGCTCGATACTGGCCTTATAAGTATGCCATAGTTCTTTTAATTAAAGAAAATATCAACTTAGTTTACAAAGTTAAATACTAGAAGACATATACCTAAAAGAGAAGTATCTTGTTTTACCACTATTTTCCATTATTGGCTTCTTTGCAATAAACTTGTAATGCCCTTTACCTGTGTCCTCTAGAATTCAGTTCCGGGTTTTTAAAGACTATACTAATACTGGAGGTCTTGTAGTTCCCATTTTTATGTGNATATAGTTATCATAAGTACATTTACCTACAAAAACCCCTTCACAAATTCAAATCCCATTTCCATTTCTTCTCAGTATAGATATATCATAATTATGGGTTAACAATACTATGTGTTTATCTTGATATATAAGTATGTAAATACTATTTGCTGCTTAGCAATTTACTGTTATAATTCTTCTCACTATTTTAAGCTCTCCTAAAGTTATTAGTAACCTCAGTTATTCATTCATCTGCTTCATCTAAACACTGACTGATGGAAGCATAGATGATATCTCAGTACATTGAACACATGAGAATATAGATCATAATTTAGTTCCTTTTACAGTAACACTTCTTGAACCCTTCTGTCTTTCTGAACCAGCTAACCAAGAAGAGCTGCTCTCTCGGCTCACAGTACAGCCTCCTTCCTATTATAATTGCTTTCACTACTACTCTAAGTACCACTTTTGATTCTTTACTGTGTTTGACCTCCTGTGTTTTGCTCTAGTGTTTCATAGACCATGACATCCTTTACAGTTTATTTTCACATTTCAATGGAACAAACCTTGCAAAATCTTCTGAAAAGGAGTTGATAAAACATTTTATGGAGATCTATTTTTTTCCTGAAAATACATCTGGTTTAATCTCATATTTTTTGAAGCAGAGTTGGAGATTTTCTTACAAGTGTTTTTATAGAACATTTTATGAGTTTTAATAACAGTTTAGCAAGTTGCAGAATGTAAAAAATAATACAAAAGTGACTGAATTTGCACTATCATCAACAAATTCTTTCTTTACATTTTTTGTTTTTTATTTTTTTTTATTGCACAATATATTTTTTCTTCACTCCACTCCTTTCCTATCCTGTCTGCTTATACCCTCTCCCATGGTACCCATGCTCTCAATTTACTCAGGAGTTCTTGTCTTTTTCAACTTCCCAAGGAGATATGTCCATTTGTATCCATCTTAGAGTCTTCATTATTATCTAGGTTCTCTGGGATTGTGAGTTTTAAGCTGTTTGTTTTTTTTTACTTTAGTCTAAATGCCACTTATGAGTGAAATCATATGACATTTGTCTTTCTGGGTCTGGGTTACCTTACTCAATATGAAGTTTTCTAGATCCATCAACTTGCCTGCAAATTTCAAGGTGTCTCTTTATTTTCCCCTATGGGGTAGTACTCCATTGCATAAATGCACCACATTTTCCTTATCAATTCTTCAGATTAGGGACATTTAGGTTGTTTCCAGGTTCTGGCTATGGCAAACAATGTTGCTATGACAATAGTTGAGCATATGTCCTTGTGGTATGATTGAGCATTCTTTGGGTATATACCCAAAAGTGTTATTGCTGGGTCTTGAGAAAGGTTGTTTCCTAATTTATAGGCATACTTATATACAAAGGGGATGCACCACTTTACACTCCAATCAGCAATGCAGGAGTGTTCTCTTTACCCCACATCCTCTCCAGTATAAGTTGTCATCAGTGTTTTTGATCTTGGTGACTCTTACAGGTGTAAGGTGAAATCTTAGAGTTGTTTTGATTTTCATTTCTCTGATGTCTAAGGATGTTGAGCATTTCCTTAAGTGTCTTTCAGCCAT
>LOEQ01010484.1:58352-69029 GCA_001685075.1 Bramus lutescens | reverse complement strand
AAGTGGGAAGTAGTATACAACACATGGGCACAGGAGACCACTTCCTACGTAGAAGAACCCCATCAGCACAGACAATAAGGGCAAAATTGAATAAATGCGACCTCCTAAAATTGAGAAGCTTCTGCAAAGCAAAGGACACTGTCATTAAGACAAAAAGGCAATCTACTGATTGGGAGAAGATCTTCACCAACCCTGCAACAGACAAAGGTCTGATCTCCAAAATATAAATAACTTATTAACTCTTATAACTTATATTAACCCATTATTCTTGTATATGTTAACCACATGGCTCTGTACCTTTTTCAGCAGAATAGGTCACATCCTGCTTCTTCAGTGTCTGGATAGGACTGTGGAAGAATGGGCTTCCTCCTTCCCAGAATTCTCCCATTCTTATTGACTCACCTCTACTCCTTGTCTGTTTGTCCCGCCTATACTTACTGCCTCAAAAATGACCAATCAGCATTTACTTAAAACAAAATGACAGAATACAGATTTGTCCCATACCATTTCCCCCTCATAAAAAAAAAACAAGAACATCCATAGTCTATTTTATGGGAATATGGGCATAGTTTTCCATGCTAATTCCTGATGGTTAGGGGCACTGATTATCTAATGGGGACCTAAAGAAAATTTTAAATTATGATCAAGTCCTGACTGGAGTATACTGTGAGGTTTGATGATCTCAGGCAGCAGTCTAGATCCTGTTCTGGATGTAGAACTCTGACAACTGGGCCATCTGTTCATACAAGAGATTTCTCAGGTCACCTTCCTTGATCAATCCTGATTTTTCTTAATTCAGAATAAATCTATAATCTCTTATTTTCTGTGGAAAAAAACAGCCAAACCTCTTCCCCAAATTTACATATCTTTTGACTTCAATTTTGGGGTCAAGTCATTTTAATTACCTACCTATCTTGGATTAGTTCAGCAGAATTTGTAAGCAAATATCTTTTGTTGTTCCTTCCTCAGCATTCAAACAATTCAAAAATAGCATAATAACAAACAATATCAAGATTCTCTGTGTATTTTTCATCTTTATGTGGCTTTATTTTAAACTATATTTCTTTTATTTTTAATTTTTGGCTTTTTGAGACAGGGTTTCTCTGTATCTTATACTGGAACTCACTCTGTAGACCATGCTGTACCTGAATTCAGAGAGATTCACCAGCCTCTTCCTCCCAAGTGCTGGGATTAATGGTGTGTGCTATCACATCTTGAACCTGAAGAGGTCTGTCTACCTCTGTCTCACAAGTGTTGGGATTATAGGTGTGACCACCACATCCAATTACTCTCTTTTTTTATTTTAAGGACTTTAACCTTTTTATTTACTCTCCCAAGCTTGCATATGTTTTTAATGCACTGTAAACCATTTAGAGGTTATCTTAATTTTTGACTCTTTACTGTATATCTCTCTCTTTTTCTGACTACATGAGTCTTTAGTTTGCTAAGCAATATGGGTAGGACTAAAGCCTCAGCTTTAACAGCTGAATCCAGACCATTCCTTAGCTTTCCAACCTCATGGCAGAGGTACCAGCCAGAGCCATGTTTATTGCCACAACTCTATGGCAGTTCAAGGTCCTTGCCAGTAAGCAAGCTGCAACAGTGTATCCACAAAAAAACTCTCAAATGCTCTCTCTGTAGCTGGAACTCCTGCCTCAAAGAGTCAGAGTTTGCACTGGTAGGATGGCCCAGAAAGGCAGCATTTTAAAACAGCACAACTTTTTTCCTGCTATCTCTGAAAACCAAAAAGCATGTATTCAGGTTTCATCAACACCATTTAAATGTTTCATGGTAGGTCCTCTTAAAGAGCTGCAGAGTTTTGCAGCTAAAGCTGAGTCAGGAAGCCTCTCTTAAATGACAGTGCTTGCCTCTAACAAGCAGAGCAGATATGAGAAGTTGCTGCTACCAAGAAGCCATGCTTTATTCTATTCTTTTCTCTCTAGAAATACTTCCAAAGCTCTCTCAGGTTTTATATGGATGCAGTTGTCCACGTGGGTGCCATTTGTAACATGAGGGCCTGCTTGTTGGGGTTTCTGTCCTGTCCAGTTCCTACAGCCAGGAAGCCCCAAAGAAATTACACAGAGGTCTATATTAATGATAAACTGAGTGGCCCATTATCTCAGGCTTCTTATTGACTCTTATAACTTATATTAACCCATTATTCTTATCTATGTTAGCCACACAGCTCAGTACCTTTTTCAGTGGGCCAAGTTACATCCTGCTTTTTCAGTGTCTGGACAGAACTGTGGAGGGATGGGCTTCTTCCTTCCCAGAATTCTCCTATTCTCATCCACCCACTTCTACTTCCTGTCTGGTTGTCCCACCTATACTTCCAGCCTGGCTACTGGCCAATCAGCATTTATTCAAAACATAATTGACAGAATACAGAATTGTCCTACACCAAATATCTTCACATAAAAGACTGAAATTACTGGCTCTACAAATAAAATTCTTAACAATTATTCAGTGAACAAAAGTCTGCTCCATTATTAATACTATTAAGAAACTGCCATTACTAGACATAATGACAAAAGACTTTAATCTCAATATTCACGGGTTTGTATCATGAGTTTGAGGACAGCCTGGGCTATATAACAAGTTTCAGTGTATTCTAGGCTACACAGTGAAACTCTGTTTTTAAAAGACTGAGGGTAATGTTATGTAATTCAGTAGTAGAATGGTTGTCATGTATAGGTTATTACAATAAAGTAGTCCCACACTAGCTCAGAATGGAGTATAATAATGCATTCTCTATTTAGGGGTAGACACACAGATCAACACTCATCTACATAAATGGGGAACAGGAACTGAATCCAGCAGCCAAGAGAGGCTGTAAAAGCTTTCCATCTGCATTTATGGTACAAGAGACCATGCCAAGTGGGCTGGTATCTTAGAGGCTATTGACTGAAGGAGTTCCCATAGTACCTCCCCTTTTGTCTAAATAAGAGAGTTCCAAACCAAATATAAAACTATATGCAATAAGAACATGTATCAAGTATAAAAATTTTAATTGCAACTGGCATCTGCAATATCAAGCAAAAATCATGCATTAAATGTTTCTAGAGTTATCCTATCCTAAGGAGTCTAAGCTTGAATTAGAAATGGCTTGGATGAGTAAGGAAAGGAAAATAACTATGACTACCTAGTCTTCAACACCATCAAAGACCTGAGCATGGAAATAATATTACATGAGTAAACAGGAAGGGCAATCAAGCAACTTCCAAAATGTCCAATAAATGACAGAGACAACTAACTAGCTGAGCAATTGCCCAATATCTCATTTGCAATGCTGGAAAAATCAACTTTGGCTAAAGCTTAGAGTAAGTGTCAGAGCATTTTCAAGGCAAGAACAATTTCAAAATCATCTTAACATTTCTTGGCAAAGTTTGGCAGTCTTTTTTCTTGTGTCCTACTTATCCAGTCCTTGCATTTTGTCAGTGGTTGAGTCATGGGCAATTCTTTTCCCAAAGGTCAGTTTTCCCAAGAAGAAAAGAAGTTCCAAGTTGAGTGTCTCTGGTGCCCATCATTCTCTCAGGAATAGATAGATGCTTCCAGGAACAATCATGTCTCATGTGAACAGAACCCTAAGTTATTTAAATGTCATATTCTACTGTTCTATGAAGTGGTTGAAGATTACCTATCTATGCAGAATATAATATGTATGCATATAAAGAGCCTGATTAGTCTAACTATAAGTATGACAAACATGGATGACATTTAACCTATAATTCTTATTACCTACATAGCTTAAAGAGTAAGGCTGCATATTAGAATATTAAACAAAATTTAAGCAACTGTTAACAAAGACCTCAAAATATAAGCAATGTATAAGTATCTTGATCAGAGGTAGAAATATATGATGCAATATGATAAATATATCCTAAAATATATTTGTATACAAAATGTCTTAAGCAGAGGTATAAATATGCATGCATACAGTATGACCAATTAACTATGCCTAGATGTACAACTATTATAAACAGAAATAGGAGCATATTCAATATACCAAATATAATTTGAATTTGTATCAATATACAAGACTATACACCAATGTAAACTGTCTATAAATAATATCTCACAAGTATTCACTCTATTACTCACTATTGTTATTAATGTTGGTATCTCAGAATGGAATATAATAAAGGGTTCTTTATTTATGGGTAGACTCACAGATCAACAGTCCTCTGCATGAGTGGATAACAGGAACTGAATCCAGCAACCAAGATAGCCCACACAATCTTTACATCTGCATTTATAGTACAAGAGACCATACCAAAGTGGGCTGGTATCTTACAGGGTATTGGCTGGAGGAATTCCTACAGCACCCATGCACCAAGTTTTGAATTAAATTTCTAGTATCTACCAACCCCTAAAAATTGACCATTGTTCCTCTTAGCACTAATGAAGTTAAAACAAACCCATTATCTAGGCTTCACAATGTCCCAGTTGTAACATAGCAAGTACTACCAGAACAGTCCTCAATGACCCCTCAATTTCAGCAGTCTTAGAAAATCATTCCTATACTTTATAATTTGTTCCTGGAATTCTTATATAAGAAATTGGCCTGCAGTTGTGTGCTTAAATTTTGCAAAAACAGCTGTATGGCAGTAGTTGCTCTGATGACCACTGCAACTTCAATTTTCATAATTAGCTCACATAGAAATTGAGGCACACAAATTCAGAGCCTGTTACCATTTGCAACCAGATGTTGTTTCTACTTTCTCTCATAGAAGTAGTTCCATGTAAGATTGGCATGACTATTAAGCCAACCTCCCCATCCAAGGATGGGATGAAATCTTGCCATTGGGATCAGGTACCTGCAGTAGTGTACCTTCTTCTTATCCCTTGACACAAAATTGGAAGAAGTCATTTCACTTTACTTTTTGTATTTGTTTGATTACTTTGGACCCTTATGTGATAAACTGAGTAAAGAATAATGATAGTTTTATAAACTTACAGTTGACATGGATATGTTATATACGATTGTACTCAGTGAAAAGTGATTTATTTTACTTATTAATCAATATTTATGACAAAAGAAGACCATGTTAGAAATACGACCTTTGAACTTTCTGCAAACACTGGATGCTGTGTTAGACAGTGGAACCTTCTGTCTACTTTCCCAAGATGTTTAGCATTACTGATGATGTACCATCTGCCATTCGTAGATTTGTGTCCTCAAAGCTGTTAATGACTTTATTCATACTCTGTCAAAATGGGACTTTGTTTAGAAATAATGTCATTAAAGATATAATTCGATATGATGAAGTCATAGTGAAGAGCAGCTTCCTCATTAATGTTACCAGTGCCTTTTCCAGAAGACAGCTGTGTGAATACACATAGTCAGTGAAAAGATCACTTGAACATAGTGACAGCAAATGGAGGCAAACTGTGACACATACATTCACTTGGAACTACCAGAGCTAAAAAGAGCAAAAAAGGTCCAGCATGCAGAAACTTCAAAACAAACATGTTTATTTCAGAAGAGGAGCCCTTAGACCACAGGCAGGATAAATCTATTGTATCAAGCCACTGAGCTTGTTACAGTTCATTATAGCAGCCTGTGGAAAAACATATACCCTAGTTGGACTAAGGAACTGCAGGCATTTCTTACCTCACTGGTATCCAAAAGCATAAATCAAGATAATTCCTCTCCAAATACTAATGCCATAATACAAGCTCTCAACACCATGTCCTTACCCTTTACTGAGCTCTAGGCATCACTGATAGAGAAAAAGGTACTCTAATTTCTCTGAAGAACCACTGCTGTGATCCAGGAGAATGTGGTCAATGGAACTTTTACTTCCCCTATGGGTGCAGGAGCCAGTTTAACTGAGAAGTATAGTAGATTTCTCAAAACACTCATGTTTAAGTTAAAAGATGTCAGATAAAATCCCAGTTGGGTCTTATTACTGAGAGTGATACTGGTTAATATAAACTTTATGTAGTTAGTTCATGGAGATTTCCCCACATTTTAAAAATTATATTTGCTTCCTTCCCTAACTCTTATGACAACTACCTCTACTTCCTTATGCATTTAACTTTACGCCCTCTCTGTCTCTCTTTGTCTCTCCCGCTCTCTCTCTACACCTTCCTCACCCCTCTCTCAGCCATCAAGTCCAATTTGTTCCACTTGTATTTTCTTGGATGTGTGGCTTTCCACTGAAGTATGGTCAAGGTACATTCCTAGAGAAAACTGACTCTTCCTTTCCTAGCAGCTATCAATTGCCAGTAGCTCCTCAGCTAGGGGTGAGGCTTCATTCCTAATTCCCCTCTCCATTATGGGATTTGACCTGGCTTGAGCTTTGTGTTTACTGTCAAAACTGCCATGAGTTCACATGTGCTCTGCCATATCCAGAAAAATCTGTTTCCTGGTATTCATCTGTCACCTCTGGCTTCAGCAATGATAACAGAGCCCAATTTTTTAATCCTTTAAGACATACCCTTTGTAACAATGTAACCCATGTCTTAGTACTTTTTGAAACCAGTCATTAAGCTAGTACATTTTATTACTACCTCATCATGTGGTCCTTCTTCTCTGGTAATATGCTTCCTTACTTTTCTAGGCAGACAATTAATTATCTTACACCTTAAATGTAGAAAGCTATCCTCAAAGCTTAAGTTAATTTGATGGATCTAAGGGATCAAGTGTAGCAGAAGATCTAATACTAAGGAAGAATAATACATGCTGCTTTGACATTAGCAAAGTTGAGAGGGGTCAGGGAGACAACTTAATCAGTAAACAGATTGCTTATTCTTAAGCATAAGGACTTAAATTCTACCCTTATAACACATGTAAAAATGCCAGATATAGTGGGATGTTCTTTTAATCCTAGCACTGGGTTAGTAGATGCTCCCTTTGGCTTGCTGGCAAGCCAATCTAGCCAAATTAGTAAGCCCCAGTTCAATGAGAGTCCCTATCTCAAATAAATAAACAGATAGGGTAGAAATCAATTGAGGAAAAATACCCAAGTCTTCTCTCCTCTTCATGCATGTGCCATACATANTATATATGCACATCCCTGCCATTTACATTTACAAAGAAATTGGGAGGGTTTCCAGCAGGCTAATTGAATGTTGTCTTCCTTAGAAGATCAAAACATCTATACTGATTAAATGTGCAGAAAGTGGGCCTCACTTCCTTGATAGTTTTCATAATTACTTTTTCAAAGATATTCTTTGTATAATCACTATCAATTATTATTTATACACATTTTATACATTTTGACATAATAATTTAATTACAACATTTCTCCTTCCCATTTCTTCCCTCCAAATTCTCCCACATATGCATCCCTTCTCTCTTTAAAATTCGTGTATTCTTACATCATTGTTATAACATACATATATATTCCTGAATATAACCTGTTCAGACTGTATAATGTTATCTGTATGTGTGTCTTGAGGGGTGTCCATTTGGTATTGGGTATTGCTCTTCCCTGAGGAAGACTACCTCTTCCACTCTCAGCATTCCTCAACTGCTTAGAGTTCATTGTGTAAGGTTGAGGCCTTCTGCTCTTTCCTTTACCCACTTTGGAATATTTACAGGTGTGGTCTTTGTTTAGCTTGTGCTTAAACAGTCATATTGGTGAGACTTTCGGGGTATATCTTCTAGTATTTCTAAGAGACAGTTTCACAGAAAACTCCCTGAATATCTGACTTTAAAAATACTCACACCCTCTCTTATGAAATGTTCCTCGGTCCTTACGTTTGGAAGTGTTTTATTTTAAAAAAATGATTACATGCTATTTTCATGGTGCTAGCTGTCATACACAGGGATTTGTAACATGCATTGCAAGCACTCTACAAATGATCTATACCCACCATCATTGACTCTTTGGAATAAAATCTAGTTTTGTGTTTTGTTTTGTTTCTTTTGTTTCTTGAGACAAGGTTTCTCTGTGTAATAGCACTAGCTGTCCTGGAACTGGCTCTGTAGACCAGACTGGCCTAAGATTCAAAGAGATCCATTTGCCTCTGCCTTCCAAGTGCTGGGATTAAAAGCCTGTGTCACTGCCATGTAGCAAGATAAAATCTTATGATATTAGCACAAGCTGTCCTTGAACTCAAGATCCTTCTGCCTCAGCCTTGTGAGTGCTAGGATGAAAAGTATATGCCACCAAGTGTAGCAGGAAAATAAATCTGTGATAATATTCATTTTGCTTCTTTGCTGTTTGTTTTTATGAAAATAAGTTGATAATGCTTTGATAGTCTGCTGCTGATTTCTTTAAACAAATGAGTGGTGGTTGTTTAACTGTATTTGTCACTTGTCAGTACTATTGCTTTTGTGTGTTTTACTTTGGGTTTTATTTTCAGACATTGATCTGTAATATGCACATGTATGTGTGGCTTTATCCCACACTCAGTTGCCTAGGGTTCAAAGACATCTGTTTTTTCCCCAGTGCTAGGAATTGAACTTAAAAGTTTGCATATATGCTCCATGCCCAGCTTTATCTCATCTTTTCTGTTGAGATATCTCGCTAAACTATCCTGATGAGACCTGAGCATATTCTGTAGCCAAAGAAAACAATAAGCTTTTGATCTTATTGCTCCATTCTCCTAAATATCTTAGATTTAGGTGTGTGTCTACCAAACCAGCATATGGACCTTTTAAAATCATTGATTTAATATTTTCAATTTATTTTGAAGATGTCTATGTAATTATGCCATTATGTCCTTGCATTTTGTTTCTTACCTTTAGTGAGTACTTTATCTCCTCTTCCTCTCTCTTCTCTTTCTCATTCCAGGTATTCCCTCTCTTCTCATAGTCTTGCATCCTGGATATTTGTATATTGTCAAATTCAGCTTGCCATTAAACCTTGATGATTATTTGTTTTAATTAAATAGTTTTCAGTTTTATTATTCTTATAATTTTTATCTTCTGATGGCATATATCTTTAAATATATTAGTTATCATTGTCATGTACATGTCTAATGATTTAAAAATGGGGACATTCATAATTTTATTTCTGTAGCCATTCTCTTCAACATATTTCTAATATGTGTAGGAATCTTTAAGGCTGATGCATATATTATGAATCAAAATTTATAGAGGCTCTGTATATTGTATTCTGTAGAATGTGTGTAAAATTCACATTCTATATTTTCAGCATATGAAACAGAGATAAAATATCATCATCAAATTAGAAACTAATCTGAATTGAAATCATGTTACATCTCTTAGACAGTTATAACTTATGCAGTTTCATCCCATGTTTATGGAATAACCCTCCAGATGCTGTCATTGGAAGCCTGGCATGAATGCTAGGGTTCCTGGCTTTTGCTACCGGGAACTAAAATATTTTGATCATTCCAGTTTTTTAGGAATGCTAAAAACTCAATTCTATTTTTGAGATGATTATTTCCTAGCCTTTAATCTTGCATAACTTAAGCATTTGGGAAATATCTATACTATAAATCTTATCAAGTTCAGATTTCTGTTCAAGCCTTTCATGTAAGGGTACTGGATGTCTCATTAATGAACCCTGTATATTCTTTCTCTGACACTAGGAGATTGACTGAAAATTTGTTTCTATGTTATGTATTTTGCCTATAGCTTTCTGTTCAGATTATCTCAGCCTTTACTTACAAAATATTTAAAAATTCTTTGAGAAAAAATGCATAATATACATTTTATAATATAAATTGCATATATATATATATTTCTTTTTCTCCCAAGTTACCTTGTTTAAGGTAACTTAAACAAGATCTTCTGAGTAAATCTGGAACATGGGGACCATGGGAGAGAGTAGAAGGGGAGGCAAGAGGAAGGGAAGGGAGCAAAGAAAAATGTATAGCTCAATAAAATCAATTAAAAACCAAAAAACAGATAACCTTATCTGGTGTCACTTTCCTGGCTGCCAAAGGAGGAATATTAGTCTTCTCTAAGTTATTCCAATATATTTGAAATAAATTGTCTACCTACTGTGTTGTGGAATGTAGTTATAGGAATTAATATTCACCCAAGTTAAAAACTGTAATAACTGCTCATTTCTACTCCAAAATTCCATTAATTACAGAGGATTTTTGATTTTATGTAAAGTCAATATCTCTAATTTGGTAACTTTTCCACTTCCAGTGTTGACTTATTTGAAGTTACTTTTCATCTCACCATTTTATTTAGCCAGTCACTTTCTTTTCTGACTCATCTTTTGAATTAAAAACATTGAATGTTTCTCTTAAAATAATATAATTGACAACAATGTTAATGATTTTGTTTGCCCCATTCTCTACAAAATGTTGTAAAACCCTTTCAACTACCATGCAAGGCTTCCATATGCTTTCAGAAAAATCTCAACTGTCTCAATCATCTGCTGCTGCTCTCCACTGTGATGCTTTCTTGCAAGTGCCTTTGTTTTGGAGTGCATCCATTGGTTGCAACATGGCCCCTTCTGTACTAGCCTCACTCTGCCATCATAACACAAATCAAACTATCATTCTTTATTATGAACTGTTTTTTTACTCCCTTACTCCCAACATTTAGTTAAGGTATCTAGAGTTCACATAGTACTTTCTTTGTAGGTTTATAACAGTGTTTTTCATAAATCTAGTCCTAAAACTGTTTTGTGCACACCATAATTTATTTTGTGTCAAGTAGTCCTGTTGCCTTATTTATAATTCCATTCCCAGAAGCTAACATTTTTTAATAATTTTTTATTAAAAATTTCCACCTCCTCC
>LOEQ01010484.1:17751-33644 GCA_001685075.1 Bramus lutescens | reverse complement strand
AGATATTTTTTCAAGAAAATGTATGCAACTCAAGGTAATCACATTAAGTGAATTACACCAGTCTCATAAAGGCAAATATTGCACGTTTTCATTTATTTATGGTTCTTAAGTTTTGTATGGATACACAGGAACTCATATATATAGTTTCAAAAGAAAGAGAAAGTGTATGCATATGGTGTAAGAGAGCATGTGTATGTGTGTATGTGTGTGTGTCTGTGTGTGTGTTTCTGTGTGTGTGTGTTTGCATATGCCTTGGTTGAGTGCATCAAAATGAATTCATGGTTTTGTGAAGGCTTGAGGTTGAAATCTGATGTCTTCTTTGATTGCTCTATACAGTACATATTAGACAGGATCTCTAAACTTGGACCTTGCCTTTTTAGCAGCTCTGGCTAGCTAGCTTACTACAGAGACTGGCTGCCTGTGCTTCTTGTGTACTGCAATTATAGGAGGACCCCCTTGCACACCTGGCTAAACTTTGGATCTGAGAATCCGCACCTTTTCTTCACACTTCCATGCAAGCACTTTACCCCCATACATCTCTTCAGCAAAGAAATAATTCTTAAAAGCAAAAAAAGGATCAAAATCCCTGTTATATTATTCAAATGAGTAAAATTTATAATGCAAGATACAGAAATCAATTTTAAAAATAGATTAGGATATTATGGCTTATGAGCATCACAAACTAAGTTGGAATTAAAAGTATAGTAAATTTTATAGCTGTGGAAATTCTGACAATTATTCATGATCTAATATTAAAGTGAGGCAGGGATAAGATATATAATACATTTAGTATAGATCTGGCAGTGTAAAAATGCATAATATTGCAAAATGTATAATAATGTACAACAATAATAATAAAAACATTTATATAATAGTATTATTGATGTCAAATATGGTATTTATTACAATATCTATTTCCAATAAAAATAACTGTAGCTCACAGAATTGAAATGTGCAAAGAAAATCACTAGACCTAACTTTTAAACAAAGGATTATGATTTTTATATAACTATTTAATGATAGAGAATAATTCTACCATACCATAATATTTATTACTAAAAGTGGCATTCTGTGAAAATTTAAGAATAAAAATATATTCTAATAGAAATCAACATGTTTAATTATTGTCCATATCAACTATTTTTCTACACATCAAAATGCTTATTTTTAAAACTGAATGAAGTAAATTATTTTCTCTCTAATAAAGTTCTGGAGACTAATCTTCATGGTGTAAGCTTTTGTCCTCAAAGATGTCATTAGAAGAAACATACAATTTCATGTGATAATAGAAGGATTGCTCTATGAGAGGGTGTTGATAAATGTGTGTGTATGTGTGTATGTCAATGTGTGTTTGTACTGATAGATGTTATAAATGAAAAATTATAAAAAGAGTCTCTGCTTCCCATTGGAAAGAAATTAAGCATGCATTTAAACCCAAATAAGTAAAAAAAAAACAAGAAAAAATGTAGCCAAATATTCATACTGCTCTGAATTTAAATATAAAATTTTCCTATTTTGAATTTTCCTAAATAAACTTGCTCAAGTCTTAATTAAAATCAAATAAGAGACTAAGTTTTAAAATCAACTATACTTAAGGATTTTTCTGTGAAGTATCTACTTCTCTAAGCACAGCAGCTGCTGGTTGCTGCACTTGTCCTATAAATTATAGTGATAGAGTAATGTGTCAAAAAGAACAGCGCTACAGGTCCTTATGTAGTACACAGGGATTAGCCAACCATTTAAGAATGTTAAATAGTCAATAACCTTGACTATAGTGAGGTTCATAAATTTGTAGTTTAAAAGTAATATGTTATTTTGGCAATGCTTTGTCACACAGACATGACAACTTTTAATTTCCAGAGTCTAGCTAACTCCCGGTTGTCTTTTAAGCACAGGGAAAATGTATGAGCATGTTCTTCTCTTCTTCAGACAGATGGGACATTTCTCTTTTTATGACATCTTATTTACAGAAAAAGACAAAACGTCTGTGGGTGACTTCAAGGAATTCTCAGCTTATTTTTCTCTACTTCTAATAGTTTCCCTTTTCTCATCACAACAGACATCCAAGATGAAAACCCTTGTTTTGTGGTGTACATTGTTATAAAAATATAATTCCACTTTTCACTCTACCTCAAACTACATTCTTTTGCATTTACTAAATTTTAAGCCAGAATTAAACCCCAGCCTATATCATGGTATTTTTAATTCTTTCAAAACCAAATCCTGTATTATTAAAATCTGGAGTAAAATCTACCAGTGCTATATAATGTGTCAAGGACAGTGATGAGGGCACAGAATACAATATTGTAGGTGAATTTAATAAATCTCTTAATTTTCATGTACTATACTTTTTCTATCAGATCCTTATCTACTTCTACAAAATATAATATTTTATGTATAATATTCAATATATTCATAATGTTTTATATGACTAATGTCCCATCTTCATATTTTTCTCTCATTAAGACACTTGTCTCAATGGAAAGGAAACAGTGTATATATCTAGACAGCTCCACAAAGATGTTCTGATACTACCAATTACTTCTATAGGTCAGATGGGCTCTTCTATACCTCTCATACTCAGTGTTACCATGTATAGAATGTATATAGTCATGCTAATTAGATTAAATTTTAAGAATTATAATATCTTTTATAGTAAATTGCTAAGATATTTATAAACAAAACAGGCTTGTTATGAAAGAAATATCTACAAATAGCATAACTTCAAAATGATGTAAGTCAAAACATATTTTTAACACAGTGATTAACATAATACAGTATTTGTTGATAACCAGTTATTGATGCTGGTGAATGGCATAAATAACCTTTTCAAAAAATCATAAGCCCTCTTATATCCCTAATAATATATGAATGAGGGTCCTTTCAATCAGTTCTTTTTTAAAGCTTAGATTATCACTTCTAACTCTGTACACTAACTTGAATATTTTTGAGAATTTTGAAGTCAGTACATTTACAAATTTCTAAAATTGATTTTGCAAAATTCTATATCAAATTCTAACATTTGTATTTTTTTCTATTTTGTAAATATAATGAATTGTATTAAAGCAAATGAAGAGTCAATATGTAAGGCAATTTGGAAATATGACTCAGAGATTTTGCAAATTCTACATTGGTAACTACAAGCAAATAAAAGCTGTGCCTCCAACTAACCACATGTTATAGTTTACGTTTATTGACAAGTATTATATTTTTGATAGTTCTGTTTTCTTTAGTATTTTAATAATCACTTCATCAAGAATGAGGGAACATTGAAGTGATATTTGCTTATTAGCTTTTTGAAGTGTGATTCCTTATGTTTTGTTTCTTAGGTCTTTATCTTGATAGAATTAAATATAACTGAGCCTCTAAGTAGTTTCAAAGTATTTAGTGAAGTGCAGTAAGTTAAAAAAAAACACACACACTGGAGTCTGCATAACTATTGAAACTTTTCCACCTTTAAAATAGTTACAAGAACTGAGTGAGGAATCTTATAAACTAGTTATAATAACTATAATAATAGATTGGATTTGAAAGTAGAAGGAGGACTATGTGTAGGTACAAGGGGTCTAAAGGAAGGAAGTATGAGATAGGAAATATATGCTTTCTCTCATTTGTACATCTCAGTTTAATGCCATATGTGGATAAAATATGTACTTATATATATTATTTAGACATATATACATACATACATACATACAGATATATATTCAACATGAAAGCAGAAGGAAACTGTATGGAGGTAGAAATAAGACCAACAAGAGAGAGCAGGAGAAATAGAAGGTAATAGTGGAGGAATAAATATTAGTTAAGTACAATGATGTGTGTCTATAAAATGTCATAATTAAATCCATCATTTTGTATGCTAAGAGTAATTTTATAAATAAGAAACCCAAATGCATCCATAAGTGTTTTTTTTATAATGAATAATCACTCCTTTAAAAAATTTCTTCTCAGGCAGTATGTTAAGTGTTTTATATGGATTTCTCTCTAAATTACTCACAAAGAAATTCCTATTCATAATTTTACATACGAAGGAAATACAACACAAGGGAGTTCCATCTGTCCAAAGTCAGAGGTAACAATGGTAAAAGGCAAAAGTTGAATTTTCTCAAGAGACTGCTCAGTAATGTGCAGGAGGAGGGCGGCCCATTTGTTCATCCCAGCCACTCAGCTATCTTAGCCCTGAAATAACTACACAGACATTGTGTTCATTAAATCACTGTTTGGTTAATTAGCTCTAGTTTCTTATTGGCTAACTCTTACATCTTAATTTATCCCATTTCTATTAATATGTATATCACCATGTGGTAGTGACTTACTGGCAAAGATTCAGTATGTCTGTCTCTGGCAGCTCCCAGATGTCTCAGCCTCTTCCTCCCACCATTTCTTTTAGTTTTCCCTGCGTAGTTCTGTTCTCATATAGCTCTGCTACAGGCACAAAGCAGTTTCTTTCTTAATGAATGAAAGCAGCACATAGACAGAAGGACCTCCTACACCATTTCCCCTTTTCTATTTAAACAAAATGGAAGGCTTAAACTTTAACATAATAAAGTTACATATAACAAAACAGTTATCAAACAAGAGGTACAGTTACAATATTTATATCTACTTTATATTTATCATAATTAAGGAAAACTATAATAATAAATATCTTTTCTTCAACTCCATCAAAGACTCCAAAAGACTATAATATTACCTAAGTAAACAGGAAATGCATTGTAAGAAACTTCCAAAACTCTAGAATTGACTTGGTCAGTCACCCAAAGTTCTTCTGTAATGTTGGGCCATTATTCTTCAACCTACAGGCCCATAGCATAAAACAGATTCTTCCATGAAGCAGGAAATTTCAAAGACAGGTCTGCCTCTATTGGTAGTTTGCCAGTGACTTTCTTCTCTATCCTGCAGAAGGTCTCACAGACACTTTCATGAAGCAGGAAATCCGAAGTATCATCTCATTTTTAAGTCAGTGCAGCAGTCATTTATCTGTGGATCCTGCATGTCCAGTTCATCTAACAAACTCCATAATGACCCTCTTCGATTCCCATCTTCCTCTTGAAGTAGATTGTTGCTGCCAGGAGTAGATGTGTCTCACTGTTATTAAAAGTCCTAAAGTTTTAAAACACTTTAAATACCATATTCAGAAGGTCTCTGAAAGATTTGAAGAATACCTAACTAGCTGAAATTTTTCTTTGTATATCTAGAAAAATCTAATTAACATGACTACAAGCTTAACTATTATCAATGAGTATCTATTAACCTATATTTCTTAATTATACATTACTTTTCAAAATGAGTTGGACAAACACAATACCTTAATCAAGATCAGAAATACATATCCACAGTATAACAAAATTGACCTAAATTTGTATCAATAAATCAAGATACATACCAAAGCAAATTATTCATCTCTATAGCATATCCCCCTTTAAATGTAAAGAAACATTTACAAAAACAACATTTGGGAATATGGGTGCAGTTCTGTCCACAGTGCTTCCTGCTGTTTGGGGGCACTGTTAATCAGGTCTTTAATGGTGTATTCTCTGTGTTATGTTCATCTCAGTCAGCAGTTGGGCAAAGTATTTTCTTTGTGGGTGTTTTCACAGCAATGTTTCAGGGGGTCTTGTTCCATGAAACCATATTTCTCTGGAAGCAATCCATGGGTTCTCATCTTCTCTAAAAACAAAAGAGAAACCTCTTTTCCAAAATAACATATCCTTAGGCTCAAATTCTGAAGTCAAGATATCATTATAATATACATGCTGGTTTAGCTTAGTAGCGCATACAATAAAATTACTCTCTCTACTTAGCTCCTTCACAGTCAAAAAAATTCAAAGAAAACACAATAATATGCATAATCCAAACTCTGCAAATTTTCCATTTTTACATGGCTTATTTTTCTTAACTCCTTTTATTCTATGACTGTACTTTGTCCCTTTAAAGACTGTTTTAGCATTAACTTTATTTTATGACTCTCTATACTCTTTTCTCTCTTTCAGCCTATGTTCATTTATCTAACACTATGACCCATTTATAGGTCTTTTATGTCTGAATCTGTCCTACTGTGTATNAGCTCCTTCACAGTCAAAAAAATTCAAAGAAAACACAATAATATGCATAATCCAAACTCTGCAAATTTTCCATTTTTACATGGCTTATTTTTCTTAACTCCTTTTATTCTATGACTGTACTTTGTCCCTTTAAAGACTGTTTTAGCATTAACTTTATTTTATGACTCTCTATACTCTTTTCTCTCTTTCAGCCTATGTTCATTTATCTAACACTATGACCCATTTATAGGTCTTTTATGTCTGAATCTGTCCTACTGTGTATCTGTAATTCTTTAYTGTCCAGGAGCACTTCTTAAAATGCTAAGCACTTCTTAAAAACTTAAGCTGCATCATTGCTTAGGCAATACGTCAGTGCCTACTTGCCCCACCCAGTTCAGCATGGTGGAGCTGCCAGTGCACAATGCCCTACTTCTAGGCACACAGCCAGTCCACATTCACAAACCCCATCCAAATGGTCTGTCTCCTGCAAGAGCCAGAATTCACACTAGTAGCATAGACCAGAAAGCTTGCATTTTAAAACTACATGGTTTTTTTTCTTTTGCTATGGCTGAGTCAGGAAAACCTCTCTTAAATGGTCTGTGGTGTGCAGCCAGCAAACAGCAAGAAGCTGTGTTAAACTATGTATTTTTGTGTCTAGAATTTCTTTTCAAGCTTTCTCAGGTTTTACATTGATATTTTTGACCACATTGGAGCGCCAATTTGTAGGAGGAGGGGGACTCACCAGTTCATTCCAGCTGCCTGGCTAGTTTAGTCACCAAAATAATCACGCAGAAACTATATTCATTAAATCATTGCTTGGTCCATTAGCTCCAGCTTCTTATTGGCTAACTCTTACATCTTAATTTAACCCATATCTATTAATCTGTATATTGCCATGTGACAGTGGCTTACTGACAAAGATTCAGCATTTCTGTCTCTGGAAGCTCCCTGATGTCTCTCTTAGCCTCTTCTTCCCAGCATTCCGTTTAGTTTTCCCTACCTAGCTCTGTTCTCCTATAGCTCTGCTATAGGCCCAAAGNTCCTTTATTAATCAATGAAAGCAACACATAGACAGAAGGACCTCCTACACCAATAGTGAATTCACATTGTTATTAGATTCTAGTTTGGAAAGATGCAGATAATCTGTTGTATGCTGTAGTACTGCAAAGCTATTTTGCACTAATCTCAGTTACTTGAAACAACACCGCATGCATGGTCCTCAAAGATAACAATCTTGTACTCATTTTTGAGCCCACAGATATAAGAAAATGTGTGATGCATAGAATTTTTAAGTCAAAGCCACTGAGGCAACCAAACAATAAGTAAATACTTTATTAAAATTAAATTTTCAGAAAACAATACACAAGACCACCTAAATTGGTATTAACTATTTTAATGAAAACAATATTATTGTACAATAATAAATGGTTTTTCTTAAAGCATCTTTCACAATATAATCTTGTTATCATTGTTTATTTTTTTAAGTTTACAAACCCATGGTTTTTTCTGAATTTGTTTTCTTATGGCTGATTTCTATGAAATTGCAGGGGGGGAAAACCACCCAACCCTGTGAAGGTTTATGTGTTTGAGGACTAGTACAGATGAAACATGATAATAATAAAACAGAGGAAACTAGAACAAGAAGAGGACTTGCTTCTTCATGAATTAATTTAAGTTGGTTATGTGCTGATAGTGCACCTGACACTATTCTGAGTCTGAAAGATTCTATGCTAATATATTTATATCTGAAAGGAGAAGGAAAAAGTATACTAACTGATAATTTATGTAGGACTCCCTAGTATCAGAGTATACTTACCAAACCCAATGTTAAATTGAACTTATTGATTTGATGCAGGGTATCTGTGGAACATAGATTTGCAGAGATATGATTAATACCCACACTGAGGAATGAAAGTCCCATGTACAGACACACAGAGGCCTGAGACTGGGGTTCATCCTGTTCAGAAAGCATAAAATAATTCAGGGTGACTGTGCACAAAATAATGGGTGTGAGAAAAATAAATTGTAGACCAGAGAGGGAGCAGGTGCTATATGGTTTATAGAACATAAGAATTTAAGAACAAATGACACCAAAGAGCCTGTCATCAGTACATTATAATGAGAAAAGTGATATTATTATTTTAAAATTTAGGAAAGTTTTCAGAATTATTGAGAAGTGGATTTTAAATGTAAAGTTTAACAGATTCTTAAGACAATTCTAATCTTACTGTGCAATCTAAGTGGAAAAATGTTCTGCAGTACTCTAGAAGAAGATATATAGCAATTTCCCTCTATGGTACCTTCAGGAAATCATTAAATATACTTTATTAGTATATACCAAATATCAGTGGGATGCTTACAGCAAACTTGCTCGAATAAAATAGGACCTGCTGTGAACCTTCCTCCAGGCGTTGAATCAAGCACTAAAAAAAAAAAAACATTGTTCGTATACATTTGCTCACCTTAACAATGCAATCATTTTGCTTCCTTGACGTTTTTCCACTTTCACAAATAATCAGAAATATCAGATTTATTTATTTCCTAGTCAACTTAAGAACAAAATTACAGACCATATTTAAGGTTAGAGCTAAAGTAAAAAAAAAGAAAAAAGAAAAGAAAAGAAAAAAGACAGAAAAAAACAAATGTGTTTCAATGTGAGGATTTAGTTGAAAAGACAATATTAAAATATTGTTTAAAATAAAGCCACAATATAGAACAAAGTGGTTCTAGTTCTAAAATACCCCGAGAGTAACCTTTCAAAGTTCCTCTTCACCTCCTTGTATAATTTTTATCACATTTATTCTGTTCCCTACTTTGCTTTCCCCATTTAATGTACCATAAAGTGTTACTAGCTTATTGTCTTACCCTCCACTATTTTATAATAGAAAATTCAGCAAAACTTTTACTTGTGTATCCTTAGTTTTCAAGAAAGTGCAAATCAAATCACATTGAAGATGTTTATCCCAGTCAGAACAGGCAAAATTAAAAACAGAAATGGTAGCAGATTTTGGAGTAGATTCCACAGAAATTGAAACACTAATTCACTGCTGGTATAGGGAAAAAATACATTTTAACTACCATGTAAATTTATGTGGCATTCCTTAAAAAGCTAGGGATACAACTAACAGATCATCCATCTATACTTCTTGGGTATATATCCAAAGGATTCTGTATCTTATTTATTACAGAGATACTTACTCAACTATGTTTGTTGATGCTCTAGCCACACTAGTCAGAAAATATAAATAGCCTTGATACATATCAACTAATAAATGGATTATGGAAATATGTACTTTTATACAATGGAATATTATTCAGCTGTTACAAAAAAATAAATTGTGAATGGAGATATGGATCAATGGTTAAGAACACTAGTTGCTTTTGGAGATGACTTTGATTTGGTTCTTAAGATCCACATGATGGTTCACAATCTGTAACAGTTCCTGGGCATTTGATGCCCTCTTCTGATTTCCAAGAGCATTGGGCATACACATGGTACATGCACACTCATGCATATAAAATAAATAAAATTAAAAGAAATAAACAAAATTTGCAGGTAAATAGATAAAACTGTAAGTGATCATCCTGAGTGAGGTAACTCAGACCCAGAGAGACAAACATAGCATGATTCAGATGTAGTTGTTAACCTTTAAGCTTTAGACATATGTTCTTCAATTAGAATGTCAGCATAGGAAAGTTGGATAGGATGAGAATAGGGAGTAAGGAGAAGAAATTGCATGAAAGAAGAAATAGAATATAGTGTCCTAAAAGGGAAAACTGCAAAGAAAGAGATAAGTGAAATGGGAGTAGAAAGCTAGTGTAGAGGAGTGAATATGGGGAGGGCTAACTATCACTAAAGTCCTTTTGAAAAACCCATATGAAAATTTACTACCATAAAAGATTGTTAAAATGTATACATATATAAGGAGTCTAAATGGAGTCACCATATGATGATAGGTGTACAATATTTCACCTGCCCATTATATACTACCAATACCAGGAAGGAGTTAGCTCTTTTGAGCTACTGGCCAATGAGATTCCAAAGACACCCTAACCATTATAAGCTATTACCCATGTTGTTTGTGTCCAGAAATTTATGGTAAAAATGTATTGCTGAAAACACTATTCATTTTTTTTCATAAACATGTAGAAATCAAGTAGTAACTTACTGGAAGCTCCATCTCTACTGATCAATGTTCATAGTGGTGGGGGATGAAATGTAATCAGTAATATCACCTAGCTGTGAATCATATGAGCTATAGTAATGACCTCCCTGAAAAGACGCAAGCACTGGCAGAACAGAGTAGGAGACACAGAAGTCCATGTACTCACAGAGGAACACTTAGAGAACTAGGCATATTAATCATGCAGGGGTATGCTAGGCTTTTCCTTCTGGGCCTTCAATCAGCTTCTGAATCATGACACAGAGACTTATCATTAGTTATGAATGCTTGGCCTAGCTTAAGCACATTTTTGGTTAGCCATTTTAACTTAAATTAACCTTTTTATCTTTATCTACCTTTTGCCTTAGGGCTTTTTACTTGTTTTTTTTTCCTCCAGTATATCTTATTTTCACTGCTTCTTGTATCTGTCTGGCTAGTGTCTGCTTGGATTCCTGCCCCTGGCATGTCTGCTTTATTCTTCTCATTCTCTTATCTTTCATCTCTTACTCTTTTTCTTAACCTAGTTTTCTCCTCCTATTTATTCTTTCTGATACCAGCCTGATCTATCTGCTCTCTGCCTAGCTATTGGCCTTTCAGCACTTTATTATACTAATCAGGTGCATTAGGCAGGCAAGGTGAAAAAAATGTAACTCATTGCTACATAATTAAACAAAGGCACCATAAACAAAAGTAACACACACTTACACAGAATATTTCTTAAATAATATTTCATAGAACAAACAAATTTAACATCTTTACATAGTTAAATATTCCAATGCACAGAAATGTCTCTTCAATGGAGGAGATATAATCCAAATACCTGCATTCCACCCAGAAATCTGCAAGTGGTGGTTGTGAATGACCTGGTGACCTTTTTGCTCTCTGTAGGGATAGACCCCAGCCTAATTTCGCAGCATGATTATTCCACACTTTTCCCTCCCTAGACCATTACCAATTATTACAGAAGATGTCACATGTACTTTATGACTTGCTGACCTCTATGCTATCAGTCAGTGACCACATTAGATTCTGGGTCTTTTAGCTACAGAACCCACCTTCACTATCACATGTACTTTGGAAAAGACTATGTATTCACACCTTAAACTTTATTGTGCATCTGTAATTGTATTGATTTGACTGATCATTGCCTGAAAATATTTTCCAAAATTTATTGTGTTTTAAATACTCAGATAATGAACCACCTGATATTAGACTTCCCAAAGTCTGATTCAGGTTGACAAAAGTCCATCTACACCAGGTTTTCATTGTTATCTCTTTGTGGGATTCACTTCCCTGTGTGACATCTATAGGGATGCCCTCAGAACAGTCCCCCATAGTTATGGAAGTACCCAGCCATTTTCTGAATGGATTTAATACCCACTCCACAAGATAGAGCTCATACCTGGTACTATTAATGAAGCCAAGAAACAAGTAGCTAGATATGACATTGGCAATTGGGGGAAATTTACTATTGTTATTCTGCCAAGTGGACATTTCTAATGACTTGTTGCTCTGCCCATAGATCAGTAAACCTCTGAACTTTCATCAGAGAAGTTTCTTACAACACAGAGACGCACAATTGTTTAATAGGCAGAGAATAATAAACTGCTAAGTGCTTGGCCCTAAATGGGATGTCTATATAAGACTTCTCCCTTCAACCTCAAGACTCCTCATAGAAGAGGGGGCAGAAATATCACAAAAGCCAGAGATGATGCATGACTTAAAGGAACCAAGGTTTTCTGGATATACCAGGGCAATCACAAATATGAACTCACTCTGATTGTGATAGCATACATAAAACCACTATAAATTCAAGCTAAATACAATCCCAAGCTATTGTTATTTGAATATTCTTGGGAGAGAAAGAGAGGGCTAGGAAGAGAGAGAATGGGCAAAGAGGGAGAGATAGAGGGGAGAGAGAGGCAGAAGAGAGAGAGTTTTCTTCAATGATAGAACACTGGGTATATATTTACCCAAGAGTAGTTGGACAACACAAACTAGACACAGTAGGTTTAAGAGAGACAAAGAAGAGAACAATAGAGAAAGAATGCAAGAATGTGAAGCTGGGTGGGTAGGGATATGGGGTGGATCGATAAGGATTTGGGGCAATGAATATGATCAAAGCACGTTGAATGAAATTTCTAAATATTTAATTAAAATGTTGTGTTTTAAAAGTTTCTGGGTTTTTTTTTACCAATATATCCCAATTTCTAGGTAGCTCAAGTAGTGGCTCCCTAAATACTTAATGTACGTTGATCATTCTGTTACAAAAAAAATTTATCAATCATACATTACTATATGCTATAAAATTGTGTGGATCTTCTAAGAAGAGGAAAATATGATCCCTACACTGTAACTACTAATTCTTTCTATGTTGACATCTATAGTGAGGTGTAGGTGTAAAATACTTGAGAATATATTTACTTAAATAAGGAAATAATCTCTCAAAGAGAAAAAGGGGTTGAATGGAATTAACAGTTATAACTAATTTCAAGAGTTTCTTGCCTTACTGCAGGATAAATTATTTTTATTTGAAATTGCGACTGACCAATCTAAACGAGAAAGTCCTCCACATAGTCTAAGGTCAACAACAAATGCTGAGCTCTTAAAGGAAACATGAACTAGATACATAGACAGGCTTGAAAATAGGTAGTCAAATGACAGAGAGACAGATACATATTTTATGTGAATATTTTATCAACAATATATTACAAAATACTAGTGCTCTTTTTCACATTTTTCTGCTAACCATTTAGAGAAAAATTAATACATTAACTGAAAGTAGTTTGGAGTAAAATTATTATTCATTCATGCTTCAGGTGATTAGCAAGATTGATTTAATTTTTATATATGTTCTATTGTTTTATTGAACACAGGGAGAATATAGATTGTCATGGAAATCGGCATGCTTAGTTCTGTTTCCTTGGTACTGTGAATAAAATAACCGCTAACCCAAAAATCCATTGATGAAACATTTCTGTCAGTTTTCCCTATTTTAGTAAAGTATCTTTTACATTAAGCATTTTTCGTGGTGTAACCGTAACTAAACACATGATTTTTAAAAAGCAAGTTTTACTTCCATTGTGAAAAATTATAGTATTTAGCTTCTCTTCTCTACTACCCACACACTATTACCTATCCTACAATATGCCAGAGAATCAATTAAAGTGGTTCATCAGTATTTCATACAACATCCCCTATCTTAGCAAAGACAGACCATTATCATTACAAAATACACATCTGTGTCAAACCATAGAGAATTATGACTCAGTGCACTTACAGTCATAAAGAGAAAAACACTGAATACTTTAATATTCAGTCTCCTTACAGGAATACTAAAATAGCCTCATCTTTGAAGGGAATTATGTGATATGTTCTCAAATTAGTCAAAAGCAGGATGGGTTTGAAATAGTTCATTTTAAATAAGGTATATATTCTTCCCTGAAGGTTTTGATTCCATTTTCCTTGGCCCCAAAAGCCCAGGCTCTTTCTGGCAGTAGTGCAGCCAGCCTGGATAGTCATTGCTAAAGCTGTGTGCCAAAGTGTATGAGGGCTGTGCAGCACTGAGAGCTGACAGACCATTAGGCAGATTGGGATTCTGTGCAGCTGTCCTGATGCTGCTGGAATGGCTACAATCTTTGTCACAAGATTATGCTGCCAGAGGGACTGCACACTCGGTGCTTTAAACACCTTTATTTCCTTTGATGTAAATTTGATCTGTGGGAATTCAGACTTTTGAAAATAATCTTATCTGGAAAAATGAAAAAGAAGGCTTTCAAATGCCCATATTCTAATATCTTTATGGTAACATGGACAAATCAGGTTTTTTCCTCATCACAAATGATTATGCGCTAGGCTACCTTTTTAAAGGCTCGTTTTAAAATGTTCAAGTTCTTTGCACACTCAATTTCCTTTACTATCCAAGCATTCTGAATGCATAGTTTGCATTTTGAACTTATTAATTGTGCTTGTGGCTGTTTTTAGTTGAGCAGGTCCTTGAACAACTATCAGAAAGAATATGCAAAAATCAGTCTACAGAGCTAATTTTGTAGGGTGGAACACTTAACTTCCTAAATGGTTTGATTACTTAGTCGTCATTAATTGACTACATTTCTAGTATTAATTATGGTTCTGTATTTGTCAAATACATGGACAAATCAAGTAGTACTGAGATCTTCCTCATCTTTATAATTAACCTGTCAAATGCAGAACAAATATCTTACATCATCTCTGTGGGAGTTTTAGTCATTTTGACGATCATTTCCACACCACAGAAACACTCACTGTTGGTGAGATTCAAGAACTAATCTACTATTGCAGTGTTCCTAATAAAGATGGAGGTTCCTATCTTTAAACGAAGTGACATGATATACAAAAATGTGTTCTTTTCTGTGCCATCCATATGCACTTACACAGCCTGCATTACTGTATCATAATAAAAGTTAAAAGTCAATACATTGCTAAGTAATCAGATGTGTCATAAATACTCACTATGTTGGATTTCCTCAATAGGCTGTCAGCTCGCTATAGATTCCTCTGCAGACTTCGTGTAGCCTTACTTAAAGATGAGTCACTTGAGAGCAATAGAGACATGCTGGAAAACAGGAGGAGATGACATTAATAAAAAATGGAGACATTTCGGCATTTTTCTGAATTTTGTAATCACCCTTTTTCTTGTAAATATTTTGGATACACCATTTGTCTCTCACCTTTCCTTTTCAAGCAGGTACCTGAATTTTATAGGTCAATACGAAGAATCCTGAAATCCTATCACCTACTTTTAATAAAACCCTTTCCAGTAAAATTTAGCCTAGTTTTACTTCATTTCAAATTCAACTCTCAGCTGTACGTGGCGGATTTAAAACCATAAATCTAGATGCAAATGGAAAGAAGACCCATAAAGGATTTAAACAAGATATGAATGGGCTCTGCATTTGCACTTTATATTTGGCTGACCTTATGTCTATGAAGAAGTGTTGAGTGCAGTGCTCCACAGAACAGTGAAATAACACATTTCTTGAATCTATTTATTTTGGGGGACCTTGCTTAAAATTGAACACAAATATTTGATTCTTTTTTGTTTGACTTTAGAGTATTTCATAGAGTTGCTTTGCCTCTTGGTCTAGATTAGATTAACTATAAACTATAAACAACAGTCTCCGTGTAATCTCTTACATTGCAATTTCAATGCAGTTTTTAGTTTTATTTTATCACAGCATGAATTTAGAGGCAGCTGAAAAAGCCATGTAAAGAACCAGAATTCCAGCATGACGTGAGCATTCCCTTCTTTGAACTTGCTAGTGTTGTGCATCTGCGTGTGCTTTGTTTCCTAGGCCACTTTACTTAAAAGCAGTATGGAGATTCAAACTTTCATTTATGGATCCCTGGTGATTTCAAATACCTAGTGTCAGAATATGTTACCAGAAATAGCCTTCTTTTTTTTGCAAATATCCCCTAATAGAAAAAAAATAGAGTAAAGCCACTCGTCCTTTTCTGATTTGTCCTCAGAATCCACAAAGAGGAAACAAAGCTTGTTGCCTAGACATCCCCCACATTGCTCACTTCACTTCCCTCTATAAGCAATTTCTAATTCTGATTCATGAGTTTAAAAATTTAAGTTGGAATTTGTGCCATAAAATGATGCAAGAGGAAGAGCTTATCTGCTAGAGAGGTAGGGGGAAGA
>LOEQ01010483.1:22715-36404 GCA_001685075.1 Bramus lutescens | reverse complement strand
CAGGGCAGGGAACCCTGACTACTCTTTGGACTGGAGAGGGAGGGGGAGGGGGAGTAGGGGGAAGGAAATGGGAGGAGGGGAGGTGGAAATTTTTAATAAAAAAATGAAAAAAAAGTATAATAAAGATTTTTAATGTTTATTTTCTCTCACACAGAAAGTAGCTATTTAAAACAACTTATTTAAATAATGCTATTTTCTTGTTTAGAAACATTTTATTTACTTCTAGCTTAATTAGGAAGCAAACAAGATAAGAATATTTTACACGATACTTGCGGCTGGTCCTCTATAAGACTGGTGCTCATGAAAAAGGCATCTGAGACTGTAACAGGTCAGAGACCAGAGAGATGGGACTGGGCAGACACAGTACAAAACTCACACACTAGGACCTTCTCATATATATATCACATTGATTCTACTTCTGAACATAGTTAATAACTGCTAGATTTTTTTATTGACGTTACAGGGAAGGTTTTACTCTCCTCAAATTCTTTTGAATGGCATTTTCATTTTCAATCTAGTGTGATTTCTGTTGCATGGAAACGTAGTTATTAAAGTGTGGGAATTGACAGCCCAGTCTAGAATTAGTACGTATTAATTAAACGAAATAAGTTATTTTTTGAAGCTGTTTTGGCACGGGTAATAAATAAGAAGTCTGAAATTGAACATTTGAGGGATGACATCAAAACCTTGTACAGTGGAAACATCCTAAAATATATAAAGGTGACCCAATGAGGTCTCCCAATAATGAGGGAGATGAAACCCCTACAAGTCATCTCCTATCAACAAATGAAGCTTCTAGTAGTGGGACTTGGTTACAATCAATTTGAGTTGTTGACCAAGGAGGTACCATAGATATCCTCAAACAACCTAAGCTGTTACTAAAATCGGTTGTTCTCTACAAATTGACTGCAGGGGCTCCATTGATGAGAACAACACTCACATGACTCACTGAACTTGGAGAAGCAGAGTTGGTGCCTACATGGAGTTTTCACCCCTGTTCTGATGTCTTTGGTGTGAGAATGTACTCTGCAGGCTACCAAAGGAGACGCCCAAACAGCAACCCAGCCAAAAAGCCTTTGACCTACACTCTGTTCTTGTTGAAAGATATGCTAGAACAACGGTGGCACAGAACTTGTGGGAGGAATAACCAATATCTGATTTGACTTATGGTCCATTCCACTAATGCCCAACATGGCTTTGTGATCAAGAATGAAATAGTTCAGAGACCTATCATAAAACCAAACACTACTGGTCTAAAAAATCAATAAAATAATTACCAACAATGTTCTGCTATACTAATAGATCATGCCTTATTCAGTCATCATCAGAGAAGTTTCCTGTTGCAGAAAATGGGAATAGATGGAGAAATCTACAGTCAGATATTTTCTGGAGAGAAAGTCCTTGAGACACACACCTCTGAAAGAGAGGTCTCTATGAAATCCCTCCCCTTAGAGCTCCTGCAGAAGAGGAGGTGTAAAGAGTGTAAGAGTCGGGATAAATCCTGGTGCCACTGCCAGTGGCCCTGCAGTCTGTTCCAGCCGTGCAACCGTCATTCACATTCAGAGGGTCTAGTTGGAACCTATGCTGGGTCTTTCCCTGTCTGTCTGGAGTTGGTAAACTCCCATTTGCTCTGGTAAACTGTTTCAGTGGGTGTCCCCATCATGGTCTTGACCTCTTTGCTCATATTCTCACTTTTCCCATTCTTTAATCAAACTTTGGAAGCTCAGCCCAGAGCTCTGCTGTGGGTCTCTATCTCTGTTTCTGTCAGTTGCTGGATGAAGGTTCTATGGTGACATTTAAGATATTCATCAATATGACTACAAGGCAAGGCCAGTTCAGGTACCCTCTCCTCTATTGCTTAGGGTCTTAGCTAGGGTCATCTTTGTGGATTCCTGGGAATTTCTCTAGTGCCATGTTTCTTGCTAGCCCCATAATGACTTCCCCAATCAAAATATCTCTTTCCTTGATCTCATTTCTGTCCTTCCTCCATCTTGACTATCCTGTTCCCTTGAGTCCTTTTCACCCTCCTCTTCCACCCTCCTTTCGCCCCTCACTCCCCATGCTTCCAATTGTGTCAGGTGATCTTGTCTATTTTGACTTTCTAGGTGTATCTATGTATGTTTTTCTTAGGGTTCACCTTGTAACATAGCTTTTCTTGGGTCATGAACTAGAGGCTCAATATCCTTTGCTTTATAACTAGCATCCACTTATGAGTGAGTACACCATGTTCATCTTTCTGTTTCTGGGTTACCTCCCTCAGGATGGTTTTTGCTCAGCCTAGTTATAGAAGGGAGGGCCTTGGATAATGTGCCTTACCCTCTCTGAGGAACAGATGGGAGTGTGTTGGGGGAGTAGTTGGAGGGAATAGGAGGAGGTGAAGGAGATCCTCTGTACATACATTATAGTTTTTAGCTTAGTATATTTATGGGACTCCCGAGTGTGTGAATGAGTGGATCTTTGATTATTGTGCCTGCTCTTGAGACTCTTATTCTTCTGTTGGGTTGTTTTGTCCGCCTTCCATATGATGGTTTTTGCTTGATGTTATTATAGTTTGTTTTGCCACGTTTTATTGTTATCTCTTAGAAGGCTGTTCTTTTCTAACGAGAGACAGAAAGGGAGTGGATCTAGATGAGGAGGAGGGGAGGAAAGAGGAAGAGAGGGAAGGAGGAGCTAGAAGGAGTATAGGGAGAGGAAACTACCATGAGGATTTACTGTATGAGAAAAAAAATCTATTTTCAGTAAAAAGGAAAAAAGAAGCATTTCAATATCTGTTTGCTTTGTATATATACATCCTCTCCTTACATAGCAGCTCACACCTGCTGGTACATGAGCCTACATCACATATACTTCATCATCCTTCGAAGCCTACGTTTATACTAGGGTTAACTCTTGTGTAGCCAGTCTTTCTTTGTACTGCCAGCTCCTAAATAATGACATGGAGACTTCTTATTGCTTATCACCTTAGGTTTGTTTACAAATAGCTCCTAAAACTTAGATGAACCCATTTATATTTAACTCTGTCACATGACTCATTACCTTTGCTTAGTATCGTACTTTCCACTTTTCCCATGTCTGGCTGATGAATTCTCTGCCCTTCAGATTCTTCCCAGAGTTCCTATCTCTGCCCTGAAGTCCAGTCTATCCTCTCCTGCCTAGCTATTGGCCATTCAGCTTTTTATTAAACCAATCAGAAGGCGCCATTGTAGAGACCCATCTTCACAATGTACAAAAACATTTTCCTACAACCCTCTTGGTATTGGACACCTTGTGGCTTGACAAATGTTTAAGGATATTTAACCTCTATCACAGTTTCATGTACAGCATTGTCTCTTTGCTGAAAATCCTGTGCTGTGAGTAGCAATCTCTTGCTCCTTTCTAATGCTGGTCTATGACTGTTCCACTAATTCGGATTTTCCATTTATTTACTTGTGTTCCTCTAGGGGCCAGAAATGGCAAAATAGTCATCTGACTGTAATCATCACACGTCTCTCCTCATTTCTCATTGTAATTTTCTTGGGGGTTTCATACTTTTTCTTTATAGAACTGTTCATGTTGTCAGCTAAATGTGTAGAGTCACCCTTCCAACCTAAGAGGAAGCAACAGGTGATCTAGATTGATTTAAAACTATAATTATTCATTTTGGGAGTAATGAAATCATGTGTTTCTCTGCTCTTGTATCTTTGTGTTATAGATGTACTCCATGGGAGCAATCACTGAGAACCCATAATTGTAAGTTAAACCAAGAACAAGACTAAGGTTTTTTAGTCTCTCTTTCAGTGTTTTGACAAAAGCACACATGAAGGATTTTCTTGCCTAGTTACCACCTTACAAATACGTTATGAGGTCAGTGCAGGTCACATGTTAACTGTGATCAATACTAATCCTGCGTCACATAGTCTGCCCTTAGCAGAGAACAGCAGCAACACCAGGAATGGGACTGCTGGGCTCTGCTCACCATTTCCACCTGGTACCATAGTTCTTAAAAACAACAACAACAACAACAAAATCAGTAAAATGCCTTTCAGTGACCAAGCTGGCAGCCTTGTTCTGATTATCTCTTATCAGATAAATTTGCTGATTGAGGTTTTGCTGCTAGGTTTTATTAGGTAGTAGGACTGTTGGCTACAGAGATGATTAAAAAAATCTATTTGTTTATCTTAGGAGCAATAATGACTCTGCTAAAACACCTTTGAAAGATCAGTATTTTTCATGTGTGATCTTTGTGGGAATAGTTCTTGCTTTTGAGAGGTCCAAGAAGAATAATTCTGATCCTATAGAGTATCAGTGTCTGCTACTATCTTTAAAAAACGTCTGTCATAAGATGCACACCCTCACAACAATTCTTATTCTTATTACCACAACAATACAAAGTAAATGACACTTTCTTACCACAAGGAAACTGAAACAGATATAAAGTAACATTTGTAAGAAAATGTAGTAGAATTGTAGTAAAATTTGTAGGTAAACCAAAAGCCTTCGTTAGTTGTGAAAAAGCTGGGTGTTGATGCTGTTTATATGAAAGTAGCTGGAGATAAGACATGAGGGCCAGATGACCAGCACCCTGTCTGAAGGGGACCTTTTGGCATGACTCTGCCAGCCTCCTGTGCTTTGACTCCTTGGAGACTTTGCTATGTGTTAGTTCTCACGCTTCAGTACCAAGAAGAGCCTCGTGTAACTGAGGCTGTCAGAGCTGGAATGCGCCTTACTAGAGACCAGCTTTCCCTATCTTCAGAGGCATCCAAGGCAGAAAAGCGACCACTCTAGGAGCTATATAAGTATTCATAGCCATAAAGTAATATTAACAGACATAACTGCTGCATGTCTTTTTGAGATTCTTTTTTTTTCCTGGTCAGATATAGCAGAGCTTTGTAAGACAAGTTAGCACTCAAACAATAACTTAGAGTATTAAGAGGAAGAACCATTCAAAATTGCTTTTGTTTGGTGCATAGCTTAAGTTCCTGTCCCATAATTCTTTGAACACTTGTTTAGTTAAATGTATACAGTTTAATTTCCAAATAATTGGGGAACTTTTATGATCAGAAAATCTACTTTAAATTATTTCACTCACTTTTTCATTTATTAAGATTGGTTATTATGAAAGCTTGCTTTGTCAATGTTTCACATTTACTTAAAAAGAATGTATATTCTGTTGTTAAAGAATAAATTACACGACATGGAGCCATATCACATTTGCATGTAATATTGTGCTTATTAGACATGGGTCACATACTGTGAGGACTGCTGAGTAGAATTTTTTGAGTCTTTCATAAATTTTAATAAATTTCTTTTTAAATGCTAAGACACAATTCTTTTACTCAATACCATGTAGCTTTTATGTGGAAATATCCAAAGAAGCATTACAGTGGAATTTCTGTGGTTAGTACACAGGGACACTCTATTTATACCCAGACTTTAGCATGTTCATAGTGGTTTAGTTCCCAAGTACAGCTAAATTTTCAGGAGAAACATTTCTTTTAATTAATCAGGGAAAAGCTAGAGCCATGTGCTTTGAAACACAGTGAAGCCTTAACTACTGGAATTAAAAGGATAGAGTATCTTAGGGATTGTATGCATTAACACAAGTCATAAAATACGTTTTAAATGGAACTATTCTCTGGGGGAGAAGACCGAAAGAAATTATGAAAAGGTTTTCTGTTTTATTTCATTATAAGTGCACAACTTACATAGATGTAATCCTAGCTAGTTTTTTTGTCTACTTATCACAAGATGGGGTCATCTGGGAAGAAGGTACCTTAATTTAGAAAATTGCCCCATCCAATCACATTGTAGGCAAGTCTGTGGGGCATTTTCTTGATTGTTTATTGATGTGAGCAGGCTCAGACCATTCTGGGCAGTACTGCTCATGAGTGGGTGGTCCTGGGCTGTATAAGAGAGCAGGCTGTCAGAGAAAGCAAGCCATTAGCAGCTCTCCTCTTCAGTCTCTGCTTCAGTTTCTTCCCCAGGTTCTTGCCTTGAGTTCCTGTCCCGACTGCCATTAATGGTGGATTATAACTGTGAGCTAAAATACACCCTTTCCTCCACAATTTTCTTTTGGCCATCAGAGCCTAGAAACCTAGTTAAGACAGATGTGTATATTATATACACTTTTCTCTCAAGTGTTAAAGTGGTACACATAGGGTTTCTTTAAAATACTTCAGCAGTCATGTCCAGCCTACACTTTAGTTTGGATAATTTGTACAAAAAATTGTAAACTTACTCAAAATATTGTGAAATTTTTTCTGACTTTATTTTTTTTTCTGTAACTCAACTTTACAGTTCTCATTTAGGAACTTTTTAGATGACAATGTTGGTTTACCAAGACAAAAAGTTGGAAACCACTAGAAGAAAAAAATATATATTGTGAAATTTGCGGCATGTATAGAATTTCTTTCATGTCATTTGATTAATTAAGTTAACAATATATTTGTATTTAAAGTGATTTTACTTCAGAAAAAACCAAAAATGATTAATATGCATATTCAAACCTTAGTGTGTTCACTGGCTAAAGAGTTTATTAAACATTTAGATTATCATATTTCACTGGTAAATCAAGTCTGAGCTAAAATTTAAGAACTTGCTTGTGCCACATCTATTCCAAGAGTTTTCTGTGAAGATCCTGTAGTTGATGTTCATGCCTAAGAAATAATGTACAGAAGAGTCACCCCGGGCATGTTAGGGTTCTGATAGTTGGGAAAGACTTTTTCAAAGACGTAAGGGCTTAAGATAAACACCACTGAGTAAAGACACTCTGGGATGTAGTTCACTTGTAGAGTGGCTGCCTAACATGTCAAGACTCTTGTATCAATCCTGGCACCAAAAAAGAAATAGAAACCTCCACCAGGGTTAAATAGCAAGTGCACAGTTGCCCTCACTTTGTAGTGAAATGTGAACTTACCTAAAACTTCCAAGATGTAAAGATTTTAGAAAGTTTCCAAGTTTCATTTCTATCATTATTTGATGTTTAGCATGCTTTAAAATACTGACCCATGTGTAATTATGTAAATCCTTTAAAATACTCATTCTCTTGAAAAGAAAGTAACAAGAAATGACTTCATAACAAAAAAATATTATTTAACATTCAAATGAAAGCTAGTTGAGAGAGGAACTGAGTACTGCAAGGCATGCCATCACAATTCAAGGAAACAGCTAGCCACACACTGGTCTCTCCCACAGCCTTCACATAGAGAACAGACAAGGTAAGACATGATTTTTGTTTCTAAAAAGACTGTTACTAACAGTGAAGTGTAAGCTTGAAGGTATTCTAAGCTATCGTAAAGTGATGAATTGAATTTATACCAATGTGTTTAGAATGCGGGTATGAATAGAAACATAAATCATAGCATATATAGAGTAAACTTTGGAGTAGTTATGTCCCATGCAGTTAACTTTGGAGTAGCTGTATCTTGTGCTAAAACCTGAAAGAAATTTTCAGTATCAGGTTGGATCATGGGTGAGGGGGTTGTGGGAATTGTCGCAGATCATTACTTTGATCCCTTAGACACTTGTAACCTCCAGGGTTGCTGTGTGATCACTAACTGACTAAAAGCAGAGCTTCAGGAGCCAAAGACCACCGAACATAAACCCCAATACCAGAGATGAGAAGCTCTCCCTTGGGTTATTGGCCAGGGCTGTCTTAGAGACTCTCAAAACATACAGCATGTTGCTGTTACCACTGGTATCCCCATGGGGTAGAAACTAAGTCCCTATTGCTGAAGACACCATACAATTCAGAAATTGGGCCCAGAGACTCCTGAGTTGGAACTGACCTTAACACCCTATCACTGGATATTGACTGTCTTGGGACCATGCAAGCTTCCAAAGGAGGAAGGAAACCAAAAGTCCTACCTGGCTATGAGCCGCACTAACAACCATCATGGCATGATAACCCTATGGGTAGAGTAATGGCACACCTATCTTGGCAATAACTAACATCTCTATAATTGGACTTAAAACCCTCTCAGTAACAGGAATACCATGCCTGTTGCCGCAAATCTAACCAACTACTCAGCGCTAGTGAAATCAGAGAGGAGAATCTGCAACCACTAATTCACTAATCTATCTCAATCACTAACAGCAATCTGTAAACATTTATAACATTTATCCTTCTGCCCAAGGGTAAGGAGATTTCTCTTTGCAACAACTAGAGACAATTACAAAAAGCCACATCCAATTAAAATTCAGAGTTGTGGAACCCAGTCCCAACATACATTTACAAAACACTCCAGCACCTAAGGCTCAGGGAACACTGTGGAAAAGGAGCGAAAAGATAGTCAGAATCAGATCAGGAACTTTGCTGTGAGATTGTGTCCCCTAGTAACATCAGAACCTATACCTATAAAACCTCACTGACACGACAGCCAAAATATGAGTTGAACAAGGATGACTCTAGCACGAATAATAAAAACCCAGAGACAGATATTGGGGTTTGAGCTGAAGATTAGAAAAACAAAGCAGCCAAGCCACTAGAGAGAGCGCTTACCTCTTTGAAATCTTCAGACTGAAAGGGAGCGAGTTCCTGTCTCATCTTGTCATATACTCCTCTCTAGCGCTGGTATTAGAGGTGTGCACCACCACTGCCTGGCCTCTCTGACTAACTACTGTGGTTGCTGGGATTAAAAGTGTGTATTGCCTGGCCTGTGTGGCCAACTAATGTAACTGCTTTGCATTGACCTATGATACCAACAAATGTGCCAAACTGAACAGACAAAGGCCTACAAGGTCTCAATCTTACCCAAAAAACTACATGCAACTGAGGAAAGATGTGGGTGGGAGAAGGGTTCCTCCTGGGGGAAGAACACACCGATTTCTTGTACAATACCAAATGGTCAACACTGAAAACATTATATACAACTAACATGATATAGACTCAACAGGTTATATTTAGGAATAGATATGTTTATACAAATATAAATATGCATACAATAATGATTAGTACAGAAAGAGGCCATGAATTTGAAAGGAGTGGGGAAGGGTGTATGGGAAGACTTGGAGGGAGCGAGGGAAGAGAGAAATGTTGTAATTAAATTAGAATCTCAAAAATACACAAAAGTATAGCAGCCTATGATGCCTACATGCCAAGTCTAAGCTCTTTCAAGGTCCTTAATCTGCCCAGCGGCTCCTCTTTGTGGGGACTGTTAGCAAAAGTCAGGGCAGGAATTAGGAGATTGTCCCACATGACATAGTGCTGTCTCTCACTTAAAGCCTATGTATGAGGGATATAAAAGAACTTGAACCAGTATAGTAATGTGATCTAAGTTAGTAAGAACTAAATGCAAATACAAAGGGAAAAATCACAATTCTTTCTAGCTTTCTAATTTTACACTGTTGGTGTGAAGTGTGTGTATAAACATGTGTAGTTATTCTGAGTGTGCATATGTATTTTTGTGTTTATGAATTAATTTAGTAGGAGTTATAGATAGAGATAGTGCATTTGTGCCTGGAAGGATGACTAAGAACTCTAAGACTTTGTGGACATAAATCATAAAGCCATTGTGGACATAGATGGTAAATCTGTACATAATTTCAATGCTAATGAGATAAAAGGATCAGAATATAGTACATTAGTTGACAGTTGAGCCAAAAGTTGAATTAATATAGAAATATAGTCTAATTAAAGAGCTGTCATATCTCTCCAGTCAGAAAAATTTCATTATGACTTTGATTGGTTTCAAAATTTCTGCAGTTCTAATGGACATATATACAATACAACTCTTGTATCTAAGGCTCAGAAAACATTGCGGATTAAGGGGAAGAATAATTACAGGTGCCAAAGGAATAGAAGGCTTTCTGCAAGATACGCCACCTCACAATGTCAGAAGGAATACCCATGAAGTCTCACCAACATGCCTGTCTAAGCATGAGCTGAACATGGACATGCTAACATGAACTACGAAAAACCCAAGAGGCCTCAACCCTACACAAAGATCTACAGGCAGCTAAGCAGGAGAAATAAGTAGTCTTTTCTAGGGAAGAGCCCATCAATTGGTTATCCAATACCAAATAGCCCTGAAAACAAATATACAAGTAACATTATTCAAACTAAGTAGATTTGCTTATATATTTAGGATGTATATTCTAATTTATGATATGTATTAGAATATATATCCCAAATATATAAATATTAGAGTACAGTATCATATATTGGGAATATTAGGATATATTGTGTTTATATGTATGCATGTATATATATATACATATCTTATAACAATTAATAAAAAGAGACCTTGATTTTGAAAAAGAACGAATAAGGATAGATAGGAAGGTTTGGTTGAAGGAAAGGGAAAGAGAAAATGTTGTAATTATATTAATCTCAAAAAATAAAAGAAATAAAAAATTCTTCATAGATTTAAGTATTTGAAGCAAGAACATATAACAATAACAATGTATTGGAAAATGATATTTTCTTATTATATGAATGTGCATAAATTTAAATTAATATCTTTTTGGAAGATGCAATTAAGTATATAAAAGGCTTTGTAATGTAGTATCAGAATATGTATACAAGTTCACATATAGGAGCATTAAGACTCAATTAAAGAGAATTATTGTTCTTGAAACATTTTACACAATGAACATTTACAAGTAAAGCTGTTTGGACAAAAGGGTCTACTGCAGCTCCCACTACCACAGAGTGAGGAGATGATGGGGAGGCAAGGAAGACAGAGGAGCTAAGTGGTTTTCTTTGTTGTTGATATCATTTTTGTTTGTTTTAAAATTAATATTATTATTTATATATTTTACTTTTATTTTTGTTATTTCTTTTTAAAGTTTCCTTTGAAGGGAATGCTACAAGGATTAAGGACAAAGATGGAGGGAGTTGGAAATGAATGGAATTGGGGTGTATGATGTGATGTTCCCAAAGAATCAAACAAATTATACTAAAAATATATGGGGAATAAAATAGAAAATATGTTTGAGAAATGCCATAATAAAAGCCAATTCTCAGAAAGGTAATAAAATAAAAATAAAGAAAAAGTATATAAGCAATGGATGTTTATCACATATGTCTCCAAATCAGATATCTTTTGGTTATTGAATGGAGAAACACTATTTTCATCATGTAGGATTTAACCAGTTCCACTGAATTTTCTGTGGGTTCATGGTTCTGTTCTATATTATGTGCATCACAATGAAATTTCTGCCTGAAATGTAATAACACTATTGCAAGTTCATTGTCTATAATTAATGGAAAATGTTTATATTGATGATTTATATTGATTGTTATGATGGCTATTACTGGTTGTCAACTTGACTACAACTTGAGTTAAATAAAATGCAAATGACTGGGTACAAATGTAAGGGTTTTTTTTCTTAATTAAATTATTTGAAGTGGGAAGACCCATTTCTAATCTGGATCTTTGCAGTAAGCACAGAAACCTTTAATCCAGATCTTTTGAGGTGGAAGGGACACCTTTATCTGGACCACACCTTTTGCTGGCAGCCTATACAAAAGACATGGATAAAGGAAATGCTCTCTTTCTGCCTGCTTGCTCTCATCCTCACTACCAAGTCCATTCCTTCACTAGCATTAGAACCTACTTCTCCAGGATTCCAGAACACACTGGAGACTAGTGGAGACTTTCAATCTCAGGGACTGAACAACTACTTGGCCTTCTTCTGCCCATAGATAGCCATTTTTGGATTATCTGGACCACAGCCTATAAAGGGGTTATTCATTTTTCCTTAAGTTCTGTTACTCTAGAGAATCCTGACTGATACCGATTTTTGTACCAGAAGTGGTTCTAGAACAACACAAGTACAAGGAAATATTTAACTGACTTTTAGTTTTACAATAGCCCAGAGTTGAGAGACTGAATTTTAAACAGAATGGTCATGACATTTCATCACAGCAATAGTAACCCTAACTGTAAGTTTCTATAGCTGCTTGTTACTTGTTTGGTAAGAATTAAACTAGAAGTTGAAGCAGCTATCCATTTTGAAATGTGGGAGACAGAGATCTTGCTATACTCCTAGCTTTAAAGCAAGCTTCAATAGAGTTCCAAGGAATTCCTTTCTAAGTAAATCCATATTCCAGTTTTATATTTGCCTTCAGGCTAAAAACTATTTTGTCTTTCCATGTGGAAAAAGTTGAGAAAATAAACAACTTGGCAATGTATATTTTAGTTCTTTTTTGGTGTCATACTCTCTTAGGTGCATCTTACCTCTTGTCTTTATTTTCATTAACATTTGCCACAGTGAGGAGATACTGACAGAAAAAAAGCCCTCCAGCAACCTATACTGGGTTTCTAGGCATGATAGCCCTGCACACTCGAGGTCTCAACTAGGACCACTTGGCCTCTGACAGGCAGTTAGTCACCACACAGGCAGTTAGTGCTAGAGGGTTGAAAAATCTGAGTACTCATTTGTCTATGCTTTAGTTTATTAATGAGTAACATTTGAATGCTTTGTCAAAATACTAGGTTTCCTTAGATCAAGAAGTTATAAACTACACATTTAACTAGGACATTCAACTAAAGGAAAAAAAAACAATGGTTTTGAGGTACAAATGTGATATCATTATACATGCAGCTAATAATATTTCTGTAGAGAAGTGAATCTATTCTTCATAATCAATATATAGAAAAAATATTTCTTTGAAAATTCTCTGTTAATCCCTTTGAAACCAGGTTATGGTATCTAGGGCCATCAGATACTATCTTTAAACAGAGGGATGAACATAGGTTTGTTTTATTTCTGACTGTTGGTCAGTTTGAATGGTATCCCAATCACCACATACCTGGCTTCTCAACAAGACCTCAGAATTTTATGAATGGTAATGCTGTTGATGGAACACAGTCTACTGCTTCATAGTTGTCTTAGTCACTGTCCTATTATGTGAAGAGACATTATGACCAAGGAAACTTTTATGAAAGGAAGCATTAATTGGGGGCTTGCTTAGAGTTTTAGAGACTTAGTCCATTATCACCATGGCAGGGAGCATGCAGGCAAGTGCTGGGAACTATAGCCTGATTGGTAGGCAGAGAGACAGAAAAAGAGAGGCTGGGCTTGGCATGGACTTTTGAAACCCCAAGGCCCATCCTCAGTGAAACATTTCCTCCAGAAGGGCCATGCATACTGCAACAAGGCCACACCTCCTGATCCTTCTCAATCAGTGCTACTCCCTGGTATCTAAGCATTCAAACCTATGAGCTATGGGGGACATTCTTATTCAAACCACCAAAACAGTAAGGTTTTCTTTTGATAATGAGAAGGAGCGCATTATATACAGTAAGAGGTACAGTGTATACATCTATAAACTACTAAAAATTGTTATCTAGTATGTACCAACCATAACTGTGCAGATTTTTTTTTGTGATGGATAGTGTCACAGAACCATGAGCAATTCATTATGCTATGACAGCATAATGGCTACAAAGTCACTAGACAATAGAATTTCTTTAGTTCAATGATAACCTTAGAGGACCCCTATTGGTTATATGGCCCATTGATGGCCAAAGAATTGTTATGTGTCATAGGACATATATGTTATGAATAAGTCTGTATTTTCATTGTAGTGATAGGGGAGAGCAGGCCTGCTTTTTGTCCAGCCCAGCTCCTGCAGGGCTAGCTTATACCCCGAAATAACAACACACAAATTGTATTCATTTAAACACTGCCTGGCCCATTATATATAGTCTTTTCTTTGCTAACTCTCACATCTTAATTAACCCATTTCTATTAATGTGTGTA
>LOEQ01010483.1:0-19117 GCA_001685075.1 Bramus lutescens | reverse complement strand
TGAGTACATACCATATTCATCTTTTTGGGTATGGGTTACCTCACTTAGTATAGATGACCAATTTCTTGAGTTCTTTGTGTATTTTGGAGATCAGACCTCTGTCTGATGAGGGGCTAGTTGAGATCTTTTCCCATTCTGTAGGCTGCTGTTTTGTCTTGTTGACTCTACCCTTTGCTTTACAAAGTTTCAGGAGGTCCCATTTATGAATTATTTCTCTGTGTTACTTGGGTTATGTTTAGGAAGTGGTCTCCTGTGCCAATACTTTCAAGTGTACTTCTCAATTTCTCTTCTATGAGGTTCAGTGTGGTTGATTTTATGTTGAGGCCTTTGATTCATTTGGACTTGAGTTTTGTAAACGGAGATAGGCATGGATCTATTTTCATTCTTCTACATCCTGACATCTAGTTATGTCAGCACCATTTGTTGAGTATGCTTTCTTTTTTTCCATTTGATATTTTTTGCTTCTATGTCAAAAATCAGGCAGGTGTTTGTAGGTGTGTGGATTAATATCTGGGTCTTCAATTCAGTTTCAATGGTCCTCTTGTCTATTTTTATGCTAGTATCAGGCTGTTTTTATTAATGTAGCCTGTAGTAGAGTTTGAAGTCAGGGATTGTGATGCCTCCAAAATTTCCTTTATTGTACAGGATTGTTTTAGCTGTTCTGAACTTTTTGCTTTTTCATATGAAGTTGAGTATTGTTCTTTCAAGACCTGTGAAGAATTTTGCTGGGATTTTAATGGGCATTGCATTCAATCTGTGGATTATTTTTGGTAATACTGCTATTTTTACTATGTTAATTCTGTCTACCCAAGAGCATGGGAGATCTTTCCACTTTCAGGTATCTTCTTCAATTTCTTTCTTTAAAGATTTAAAGTTCTTGTCATATAAGTCTTCCTTTTGTTTGGTTAAAATTACTCCAAGATATTTTATGCTATTTGTAGCTATTGTGAAGGGTAATATTTCTCTGATTTCGTTCTCAACCCATTTATCATCTGTATAAAGGAGAGCTACTTTTTTTTGAGTTAATCTTCTATCCTGCTACATTACTGAAGGTGTTTATGAGTTGTAGGATTTTTTTTTCAGTTTGTTTATATGGTAGATTACATTGGCAGATTTTCATAGGTTGAACCATTCCTACATCTCCAGGATGAAGCCTATTTTACCATGGTGAATTATTTTATTGAATATTTTTGCATCAATGTTCATGAGTGAGATTAGTCTTTAATTCTCTTTCTTAGTATTTTTTTTTTGTGTGGTTTGTATGTTAGGGTAATTGTAGAAATTGTCCATTTCTTTTAAGTTTTCCAAGCCATAGGCTCTCGTGGTATGGGACAATTCTGTATTCTGTCAATTATGTTTTAAATAAACACTGAATGGCCAATAGCCAGGCAGGAAGTATAGGCGGGAAAACCAGACAAGAAGTAGAGGCAGGGCAATAAGAACAGGAGAATTCTGGGAAGCAGCCCTGTCCAGACACTGAAGACGGAAGATGTGACCTGCTCTGCTGAAACAGGTACCAAACCATGGGGCTAACATATACTAGAATAATGGACTAATATAAGTTATAAGAGTTAATAAGAAGCCTGAGCTAATGGGCCAATCAGTTTATAACTTATGTAGACTTCTGTGTGATTCTTTGGGACCTACCAGCTGTGGGAACTGGAAAAGACAGAAACCCCAAAAAGCAGGCCCTCTTGGATAGATTTACAGTACCAGACATGTTTCCCTCTTGTAGAACAGGCTTTATACACAATCATGCCATATCTCGACACACTGGTCATTATCATAGCTCCCAGGACTCAGGCCTGGGTAAGAGTGCTGATGATTCTACATCAGCCTGTGTTGAAAGTTTGGGAGCCATGAAAATAAACCAACAGTGATAAAGGTTCCAAGTCAGTGCCAGATTCATTTTTCCAAGTCTCCAACAAAAATATGTGGTGTCTTTAGCAATAGGCTTTCAACATCAAGTCCTTGTGTGCAGCCAAGAATAATCACAATAGCCTGCATTTTTGAGGGGGCTGTCTCTGACATCCTACTTACCAACAACTTGAGAGAAAGTATCTCACTCTTGTCATTGGGATTTTTGCTTAATATAGTCTATGGCTTCTGGGAGGAACATTATTCTCCTGTGTAAGAGACTTCCGTTCAAACTGTTTTGGTTTATGTGTTTTAGTAGATAGAAGATAGATTATGTGTTTTATAAGACGGAAGGTTCCAAGAGAAGGTGAAAGAGTCAGAGGCACCCCCACTCCCACTGTTAGGAGCCCCACAAAAGTACCAAACTAATAATCATAACATTTGCAGAGGACTTAGTGCAGTCCCATGCAAGGTCTGTGAGTGTCACTTCAGTCTCTGTGAGCCCCTATGAACCCTGCTTAGTTGAATCTTTTGGCCAGGCCATGTTCTACTGGTGTCTTTGACCTCACTGGTTCCTAAAATTCTTCTCCCCTTTCTTCCTCAGCCTTCTCCCTTTCCAAGGTGAGGGACCCAATGGAGATCTCCATTTTGGGCTCTCTTTCTGCCCAATATTTGACAGTGGGTCTCTTCATCTGCTCCCATCACCTAGAGGAAGCCTCTCTGATGACAACTGGGCTAGCCCTGCTACTGAGTTGTCTTGCCCAGCCTTGATATAGGTGTTTGTACCTGGTCTTATTGATTGGTTTTGTTTTGGTTTTTGAGATGGGGTTTCTCTGTGTAGCAAGTCCTGGAACTTGCCCTGTAGATCATGCTAGACTCGAACTCATAAAGATCCACCTACTTCCTGTGTGCTGGAATTAAAGCCATGCACTACTGTAGCCTAGTCTTTTTGTAACTTTCTTCCGCTGTGCTCAGTTGATATCTCTAGGAGGCCTGCTCTTATCTAAATGGAAACAGAAGAGGAGTCATCTGGATGGGAGGGGAAGTGGGAGGGGAAACTAGGAGGAGCGGAGGGAGGGGAATCTGTGGTGGGGATTTATTGCATGAGAAAGAATAAAAAATAGTAAATAAAAAAACAAAACCAATGAACAAAAAGAGAAGGTTTTTCTATAGTTGTTTTGGGCACACTTGTTGTTAGTCCCCCACTGTCCTCTTTTTTCCCTCCCATTTATCTTCCCACTTAAACGCTCTGTAAAACACTTGTGTTCTACTATTCCACTCCCTGAAGATTGTTCTTCCACTCCACTCAGCTGTGGCACATTTCCAGCTTCTTGGCTTCTACAGGCACTCCACATTAAACAAACACATCTAAAGATCTGATGTTGTAAATCACTTATGAGAGAGAAATGGCATTTGTCTTTTTCTGGGTTACTGCACTCAGAATCAGTTGCTCACTTTATTGCTAACGTAGCCTACTTTGAGTTGGCACAGCATAGCTGGGGTCATTTACTGTTCTAAACTATAAATACTCTTATGGAGAATTTTATTTAAATTTGTTGTTTCTAAACTAACTAGAGCAATGTATGGTAGATAGAAGGCAGGGCTTAGTAAATGAACTAGAAAGTGAAAATAAAACTCATCTAGCAAAATGACACTGAATTGGATTAGCTGATTATTGTCTTTTGTGGAATGTCCTGTAAGTAATGCTAAGTTAAACATGATCCAGTTATTCCTATGGTTTTGTATTTCCTAAACTTAGTAGAAATCCCTCATTTGAGAATTGAATTTTTATTGTTTTTCAACCTAGGGTTACAATTTGAAGTTACACGTTTATAATTTTTACTCTATTTCGTCTTTCTCAAAAAATTAGAAATATATAAACTGTCTTTGTGAAATACTTATTACATGAATTGTAAGTAAGGGGGTGTGTTATACAGAAGAATCTGTCCGACCTGGTCCCATAGTGATTTAGTCCCAAATAAACACACAAAGGCTAATATTAATTATAAATTGTTTGGCCTATTAGCTCAGGCTTATTATCATCTATCTCTTATACCTTAAATTAACCCTGTAATTCTTGTATATGTTTAGCCATGTGGCTTGGTAGCTTTTCTCAGTAAGGCATTCTCACCTTGCTTCCTCTACATTTTACTTGTGACTGGCTCTCTGACTTTCCTCTTCCCAGAATTCTCCTAGTCTTGTTGCCCTGCTTATACTTCCTACCTGGCTATGGGCCAATCAGCTTTTTACTAAACCATTATGAGTGACAAATCTTTACAGTGTACAAAAGCATTATCCCACAACATTTTCCCTTTTTTCTTCTCAAAACAAAAACCTTATTTTAATCTCCTTTGTTTAGCTTTTTTCCTGACCATTATCCATAATAACTTGTAGCCAACAGTTTAAACAAAGACAAATATCCATAATTCATTTTGGGGGGGAATGTGGTCATAGTTTTCTAGGCTACTTCCTGCAGATTGGGGGCACTGAAAATCTTATGGAAACCCAAAGAAAATTTAGGATTATGATCAAGTCTTGACTGGAGTATTCTGTGAGGCTAGATCATCTCAGCCAACAGTCTTGAAGCTGTTCTGTATGCAGAACTCAGAAGAAACTGCAACAGAGGTGCTCAGAAATGTTGAATCATTTGGGCCATCCAGGCCATTTGTTCCCCTCTGGAGATTTTTCAGGGGATCTTCCTCAATCAAACCTTGTTTTTCTTAACTAAGAATGAATCCATAGCCTCTCATTTCCTATGGCAACAAATCAAAGCCTCTTCTCCAAAGTAATGTATCTTTTGACTTAAATTTTGCAGTAAAGGCATTTTCAAAATATATAGAATGGATTAATCCAGCAACTTTTATAATAAAATGTCTTTTAGCAGCTGTTACTCCTTCCTCAGCAGTCAAAAAACAATACAATAACATACATTATTCACATTCTCTCTGTGTTTTTCATCTTTATGTGGCTTTTTTCTACTCTATTTTTTTAATTTTTATTTTTTAATTTTTCATTTTTTGAGACATGATTTCTCTATGTATTTCTGACTGTTCTGGAACTTGCTCTGTAGACAAGGCTGGCCTTGAACTCACAGAGATCCACCTGCCTCTGCCTCCCAAGTGCTGGGATTAAAGGCATGTACCACCATACCCAAGTGCCCTATTTCTGTTTTAAAAGAACTTTATTTTTTTCTCCCAAGTCTACATGCATTTTTAAATACACTGTAAACTGTTTAGAGGAATTTTTTGCCTAAATATGTCTTTACTATATGTCTCCATCATTTTCTGACCACATGAGTCTTTAATCTGTTAAACGATATGGCTAGGATTAAAGGTACAGCTTTCGCAGCTGGCTATACCCCACTTTAGCTTTCTGAGAGTCTAGCTCCATGGCAGAGGTACTGGCATGAGCGACATTTATTGCCACAACTCTGCAGTTTCTAGATTCATGCCACCACCAAGAAGCCTGTTGCCACTGACTGCTCATAAACACCATTGAGTGTTTGGTGTCAGGGCCTCTTAAAAGATCCACCATACAAATTTTGCTGCTATTGCTGAGTCAGGAAGCCTTTCTTAAAGGAGCTGCACCTCTGCTTGCCACCAGCAAACAGCCTACTGGAGTAAAGATAGTTACCAAGAATCCACACTTGACTCTTTTCTTGTCTGTCTAGAGTCTTTTTTTAAAAAGCTTTCTCAGGCTTTATGTGGAAATTTTTGCCAAGTGTTTGGGCACCATTTGTAGACAGAAGCTTCTGTCATGTCTGGTCCCACAGCCATTCAGTCCCAAATAAACACACAGACACTTATATTATTTATAAACTGTTTGACCTATTGCTCAGGCTTACATATTTTCTATATCTCTTTCAAATTCTTATGTTTTTTTCTTCTCAGTAAGTTTTATTAGTACTGTGTATATATGGGGTCGTCCACTGGAACATGAGTAACCTACCAATGCTTCCCCAAAGAAAATTATTCTTCCTTCTGAAAGGACTTGTGTTTGGCACAAGACACACCAAGACCAAGTTCTCAGCACAAAGGAGATTTATTTTCCCCAGAAGGACAAAGAGCAGGGAATAAGAGACAAAACAGGAGATAGAGGACAAGGAAGAAGGAAAAGGGTATTTGTCCTGGATGGTCAAAGGACTGCTTCTGGATAGAGGGGAGACAGATGTGGCTCATAGGCAATTGCCAGTTTGTAAAGGTAAAAAGGAAACCCATGTTAGGGTGAATTGGTTTGTTTTGGTTGGGCATGTTAATTAGGGCAGATAAAAGAGGGCTTTTGATTGCTAGACTTCAATACTTTGATAGCTAGATCTTGGTGGTAATCAGGGGGAAGAAGCATCCAAATAGGAGAAGACTTTGGTGGAAGCTTTAGGAATGTTATCTGATAGTTTTTATCAAGGAAGAGGGAATAGGGAAGGGCAAGGCTTTCTAGAGCACTGTTCGTCCTTCCGTTATTTTCCCTCACCTGGGGGCACATCTGGAACTCCTCCCTGCTCCATGCTGGGATTTGAACTTTTCTTAATTCTGTGCATGTTTTGGGTGGGTACACACAGATGCTACGAGTTGATGTATGTGACAGCTGTGTCATGTCCAGCTGGAATCAGCCTTTCACAGCTCTCCTCCCTGTCCTCTGGCTCTTCTGTTCTTTCCGTCTTCTGTTCTGAAATATTCCCTGAACCAGTGTCAAGTGTGTGTGTGTGTGTGTGCGTGTGTATGTATGTGCATGTGTGTGTGAATGCATGTGTGGTGTGTGTGTGTGTCTGTGCATATGGGTATGTGTGTATGTCTGTGCATATGTGTGGGTATGTGTGTATGTACATGTATGTGTGTGCATATGTGTGTGTCTGTGCATATATGTGTGTGTATGTGTGGTGTGATATGTTGGGGTGATATAGAAGTTTGATCTATAGCTCACCACTTATCGTTACTTATTCTCAGCATTTTGATCAGATTTGGGTCTCTGAATTAACCACTGGAACAAGAAGTTTCTCTGACCAATGTTGAGAGTGGCACACATCTGTGGAGACAAACATATATTTAGAAGGGAGTCTGACAATATGAACATTTAAAACAACAACATCAATAGGTTCTCCACTAGAGCTTATGGCTTCCATAGCCATGACTTTTACCATGTTTACAGTGCTAGGCATGAGTGCAAATAAGTGCAAGCAAATGAACTGTTGATTACCCTTAAATGGCCTTGGCATTATTGCATTATATTTTACCTGGTAGGTCATTATTACAGCATGCAGCATCCAGTGCCTGATAAGACCTTTGATATATTTTATTCCTCCATAGCTTGTATGGCATTTTCCAGTACTGTGAAATCTAGTCAGAGAGAAGGGCATTTCTGGTCAGTTCTAGACTGATTTCTCCCTGTCCTACAACTGAAGTATGTGATGTCTCAGTGGCAAGGTCTTATGTTTCCCATTCTTTAATATCACATTTGTTCTACCCTGTTTTATTGTGATTTTTACTTTAGAGTTATCTAAGGGCAAACATTTCTGGCATTGGAAAAATTGGTTTCCCTTTTCACTTTCAGATATCACTTCCTAAAAGCTGACTATTTATTAAAAAGTTTAAACTTAAACATTTAAAATCTCAAGCAAATTTAACAATAGGTATATGAGTCAAAGAAGTAGGAATAAAATGGTTTGGGTTAAATCTCAACCAGCCACTGTCGGAGGGTCTGGTCTAAGAGTTTGGCAGGGAAAAATCATGTCATCTATAATTCTTCTTGAAGTGGGGATGGATGAAACATATTTGAAAATTAAATACAATCTGGAAACTGCTCTGAAAACTGCCAAATCTACCAAAACATATATGTAAATGAAAGTAGAGCTGGGCTAGGTGGCACACAGCAGTACTTCCAACACACGTGGGACAAAGGAAGGAGGTATGACAGTTTAAGGTCAGCTAGACTACATATCAACTGTGTCTCAAGACGAAACAAAGCAAAATGAGATAAATTCAAGCAAAGCATTTAGGAAGGAGGAAGAGGAGACAGGCAGGGAGGGACAACAGGAGAGAAAGGATGACGTGAACGGAGATCAGCAGAATTATTCAGCAGTAAGAGATTGGGGACAGCATCCTCAATGAAGTAATCCTTAGTAGTACAGGGTTTTAAGTCATTGTCATGTATAAACATATGATATTTAAGTGATATTGTACACCAACTAAGTTACAGCTAGTAAATTATAAATATTTTTTTCTCTCAGAGAGAAATTGGATCATAAAGGAAACTCTGTTGAATAATTTGTAAAAAGCAAGACTGCTTCCTCCTCTTCTACAAATTATTCCTCACCTGAGGAATCAATCCCTTTGAGGCATGAAGGTTTCAGGTGAGGAGGCATGTACTAGACTAGGCAGAGTCAGTCATTTCAAGACAGACATTATGACATCTGTCACTTCAAAACCTTCCAATCACACACACAGAATTGAGACTAGCAGTGTGCAAACTACTCTTTATGTCACACAAGTGTTTTCTCACTTTGTAAGTGGAGTCAATGGCCTGATTTTATTCCTCTCTAGATAGGAGCTGAGCAAAAAGTAGGCACGTCTGCAGAAAAGAAACGTTCTCATGATACTGTCTGGGAGAAGCAAGCAAACATTTCAGGGAAGAAGCATGAACGTGCAGTTCTCAGCTCAGGCACAGTATAAGGAGGATCAAGCTCTTCAATCCGAGGAGCTTAGATATGGAAGGAGCTATGTCACAGGCTCATTCTAGAGATGTTTAGCTACAGATGCTGGCAAACAGATGTTTCACAAATTGGGTGTTTGATGGAATAGACTTCTAGACAGCTTCTCTGTGAGGTCTTGTAGCTTCCTGAGAGGCCTTAGATAAAGTTCCTCTGGCAACTCCACTTTGGCAACAGGTGCTGTGATGACTCTTCCTGGTTGTCAACTTGATGGCATCTGGAATTAACTAAAATCCAGAAATGGAGGGCACACTGGTGAGAGATTTTTCCTTTATTTGACATAGGTAGATCCACTTTTAATCTGGAGCTTTGAGGAGGGAAGACACGCCTTTAATCTAGGCCACACCTTCTGCTGGAAGTCTTTGTAAGGAAAAGGGAGAAGGAAGCTTTTGCTTGTTACCTGCTTGCCCTCACCTCGCTAGCAAGTCCATTCCTTTACTGGCATTAGGGCCTATCTCTTTAGGATTTCAATGTCTACTGAAGAGCAGCTGAGACATCCAGGGCTGAGCAACTTCTAGATTCTTGGGCTTTCTGTTTTTCACAGCCAGCATAGGATAGATTACCTGGGCTGCAGCCTATAAGTCATTCTAATAAACCCTACCTATGTATGGAAAAGGATTCATTCTGTAAGTTCTGTTGCTCTAGAGACCCCTATTACAGGTGCCATGGCTCCTTTTTTCTTCACTTTCCTTAGTCCTGACATAGAAGCATTTAGATGCTTGCTGGTTTATAGCAGAATTCACATTAAAATCCTCCTCTGTTAGATGTAACCCTCAAAACTATTAAAGACTGTAGTTGTGAAGGATTGGGTCTGTTTCCAAATGCTCTTTCCCATCTGAGATACAGCAGCTGTCTCCTTAGCAACAAGCAAATTTTTATTCTCCACAAAAGCAATTTCTTGTCAAATTCATCAACATTCTATGTCTAAGGAAATACAAGTGGTTAACACAGTGCTGTTCTCAGCCAGAAAGGAACTCCTAGCAGTGCACTGCTTTTTATCTCCCTCCTTCTTTTTATTTATTTATTGTGCAGAGCTGACTCTGACGATGTGGCGTGGGAGATCCAGCCCTGAGGACATGAAAGGGGAACTGGTGCATGCATCTCCGTTCCATTCATTTCCCTGTCCTTTTGTGTCTGCCTTTGCAACCTTGCCCCCCAAATAAAATGAAACAAAATTTAAGAGGGAAAGAAAAAAGAGAGAAGGAAAAACTCGGTCTCATCATGGAAGTCGTAGTATGACACACTACAGTGATTCACACAGTAAACTCTCCTATCCGTATATCTTTACTTGCAAGTGTTCATTGCAGAGAGTCATTGGTCTGGTTTGAGGTCTCTGGTTTCTGTTACAGTATCAATGCTGGGCCTTCAATGGAACTTGGTTGTCCTGCTGTTGCCCTGTGTTGTGGAAATCCTGAAAACCTAGGTCTGTAGGGTCCATCCCTTCACATGCTGTATCTGATCACAGATGGGGTAGATACTGTGATGGACCAACACATAACTCTGGTTCTGGCCAGGGGAGTTGCAGGTTTGGTCACTGCCAACTCTCCCTTGTCCTCATCACCAGAGTGAGCACTCCTGCATTGTCCTGGGGAGTTCAACCCTTGCAGTGATGGGCAAGGGGTGAGGCCAGTTCTCCTGCCTTCATGTCCTCAGGGTAGGATCTCCCACATCTACACCTTCAGGGCCAGCTCTGTTGTGATTGATACCCAAGAGTGCCATAGGGGGGTCACTCTCCTGAGTGCTGCTCCTGATGAGGGTCAGGACCAGCTCTTCCACTCTTTTGATCTCAGGGTCAGCTCTCCCACCTGCCTCAGGTATTGACGGATAGGGTGGGGCGGGGTGGCTCTTGCTGTCCCCCTCTCTGTCCATGCTACCACATGGCAGATGAGTAATGAGGACATCTGTCCCATGTTCACAACTACAGAGCTGGATCACCCACTACATTGATTTTAATACTATATATCATTTTGCTTTTTGAAATTTTGATATAATTATATCATTTCCCCTTTCCTTTCCTCCTCCAAGCCTTCCTATGTACTACACCTTTGCTCTCTCTTAAATCCATGCCTTTCTTAAATTATTCTTACACACACACACACACACACACACACACACACACACACACAGACAGAGCCCTAAATATGCAAATAAACCTGCTTAGTCTGTATAATGTTACTTGTATGTATGTTTTTCAGGGCTGACCAATTGGTACTATATAACCAATTGGTGTGATCCTCTCTGGGTAAGAGCTATTTCTCCTGCCCTCAATATTCTTTACTTGCCTGTAGTTCTTTTTCTAGGATTGAAACGTCATGAGTCTTTCCTTTTTATATGAGCATGTCTATTGGTATTGTCATGGTTCAGGTCTTGTTTAGGCAGCCATGTTGATGGAACTTTATAGGTGTAGCTTTTCTGACATTTCTAGGAAACAGCAAATCTTCCATTTCTCTAGCTCTTACAATCTTTCTGTTCACTCCTCCAAAATGTTTGCCACATTTTAGGTGCAGGAATTGTGTGTAGATGTACCAGATGAGATTGGGGACCACATGATTCATCTTTTGTTCTCTGCAATTTGATTGGTTGTGGATTTCCATAATTGTCTCTGGAAGCTGCAGGCTGCAACCTCCACTTTGCTAAACCAGCATAACCCAAAACTACAGTATAAATATTTATTCCTATACCCACAGATCAGTGTAGTTCTCACTGGGCATACACTGCTCTTAAATAGGTTCAATCCTCTCTTTGAAGCCTTAGACATGTGGAACTTCTGCTGCTATTGAAACAAGTTATGCATTTCATTTCTCCAGAGCAAACCCTTTAGCTGTTGTGGTGGTTTCAATGATAATGGCCCCTAAAGACTCATAGGAAGAGCATTATTGGAGGTCTGGTCTTGTTGGAGCACGTGTGGCCTTGTTGGAGGAAGTGTGTCACAGGTGTTGGGCTTTGAGTGTTCAGAAGTCAAGACAGGCCCAGCAGGAACTTTCTGTCTGTTGCCTATGGGTCAGAATATAGAACTCTCAGCTCCTTCTTTAGCACCATGTCTGCTTGTGTGCCACCATGCTTCCCACCACAATGACAATAGACTAAACCTCTGAACTGAAAGCCAGTTCCAATTAAATGTTTTCCTTTATAAGAGTTGCCATGATCTCATCACAGCAATAAAACCCTAACTAAGATATTAATTACTTCTGAATTACCAAAGAACAGACTTCTAAAAGTATACTGTGTTCTTAGGAAAGGACTTTATTTTTGTGACTACTCTTTTTGAGGGATTTCTCACCAAGATGTGACATGTTCCCATGGATAATTTTCTGTAGTGCACACATATATTGGGCTATTTCTTCATGTCTTCTTGTTTTTCTGTTCGTGGACTGAATTTAAAAAAGGAAGACATGCAGGAAGAGTAAAAGGAAGGGAGGGAGAGAGAGGGAGGTCAGTTTTAGAAAAGTTAAGTTTTGTAGAAAACATGTAACCAGCATGGGGTGCTAACAGGCTAGAAAATAACAGACTAGATCTTCTCTTTTTGATCTGACAAAGATTTAACAACTTGGCCCCTTGTCACCTGGGGCTAAAAGTGTTTAACTCCACACAAAACACTTCTGTAGAGTTAGAGGAGGAACAGTGAATTATATCTCTGAAATTTCAGTAATGTGAATTTCTAACCCTGAGCTTAGTATGATGACTGCAAACCCAGAAGCAATTTTGGGGAAGGCCAGCAGAGCCAGCATCCAGACACAATCCCCAAGGGGAGTAAAGGGATGGTGAAGCCATCTGGATAGCTAATCTTCACTGTCAACTTGACTGGATGTAGAATCAGTGAGAAGATGGTGAAGCAATGATGTGTGAAGCAATAAAGATATGTCAATGATTACATTTCTAGATAAGATTAATTGAGAGGAGACGGATCATCTTGCTTTTAGGTATCACCATCCCATGGACCTATAAAGAGTAAATGGAGAGAAAGGAGAAACCCAGTAGAGTGTAGAATTTTTCTGCCCTCTTTCTTCTCTGCTGTGATGTAAAGTATCTGCTTTCTCACTCCCAATCTACATGATGGACTGAACCCTTCATAGCCTTGAGCTAAAAATAAATATCTTCCTGATTTAAAGTGATTTTGTAAGATTGTATTTACTACAATGATAAAAATCAGACAACACACCTTCTCCTCAGTACAAAAAGGTAACACCTAATATAGTAACACTTGTGTCCTTATCCAACTATTAGGTATATGTGCAGCATGTCACATGCAAAGAAATGCAGGAGCCAAGTTTTGTTTGTGAAGGAGGGATTAACAATGGTTGAGAGAGTCCCAGGGTTCCATTTTACTGTATTTATGTTCAATTTTCAATATTTTGCAACAGGGGGAGTGGGCTGCTTCTCGTCCCAGTCACCCGGCTATCTTACACCCAAAATAATCACACAAAAACTGTATTCATTTAAACACTGCCAGGTCCATTAGCTGTAACTTCTTATTGGCTAATTCTTACATCTTAATTTAATCCATTTCCATTAATTTGTATATCGCCATGTGACTGTGTACCAGCAAGATTCTAACCAGCATCTGTCTCAGGCAGGAGATCCATGGCGTCTGCCACTCTGCCCTTCTTCCCAGCATTCAGTTCTGTCTACTCAGCCTACCTAAGTTATGTCCTATCAACTAGGCCAAGGCAGTTTCTTTATTCAACCAACGAAAGCAACACATAAACAGAAGGAACTCCTACACCATTTCCCCTTTTCTGTTTAAACAAAAAGGAAGGCTTTAAATTTAACATAGTAAAATTATATATAACAAAGCAGTTATCAAGCAAGAATTACAGTTACGATATTTATATCTATTTTATCTTTTATNTTTAAACAAAAAGGAAGGCTTTAAATTTAACATAGTAAAATTATATATAACAAAGCAGTTATCAAGCAAGAATTACAGTTACGATATTTATATCTATTTTATCTTTTATCATAACAAAGGAAAACTATAACTATCTATATATTCTTCAACTCTATCAAAGACTTCAGAAGGTATAATATTACCTATGTAAACTGGAAGTGCATTATAAACAACTTCCAAAACTTTAGAATTGACAGAGACATCTCGCTGCCTGGACAGTCACCAAGTTCCTCTGTACTGTTGGGTCATCCATCTTTAGCCTACAGGCCCATAGTATCCAGCAGACTTTCCCATAAGGCAGGAAATTTTAAAGATGATTCAGTCACTTTCTTCTGTGTCCTGTAGAATGTGTTGTAGACACTTTCATGAAACAGGAACCCCGAAGGATCATCTTACCTTTAGGCAAGTTCAGCAGCCATCTCTCTGTGGGTTCTTCATGTCCAGTTTATACTTCAGTTCAGGCAAGAGCAGTTTCTTGCCCAAATGGGTAACAAACTCCATAAGGAGCCTCTNTAACAACCTATATTTCCTAATTATACATTGCATTTTTAAATGAACTACACAATCCCAATACCTTAATCAAGAGCAGAAATATACATATAACAAGATTGACCTTAAATTTATATCAATAGAGCAAGATACATACCAATGCAAATTATTCAAATCTATATCATATCCCCCTTTAAATATAAAAGAACATTTACAAACAATATTTGGGAATATGGGCCCAGTTTTTTCTCTCCAAACTGCTTTGTGCTGTATGGAGGTGCTGTTAGTCAGGACTTTCATGGTATATGCTGTGTGCTAGGTTCATCTCAGTCAGCAGTTGAGTGAATTAATTTTTTGAGGGTGTTCATGGCAATCGTTCTAGAGGCCTTGGTCTATGAAACCATATTGGTGTAGAAGCAATCCACAGATACTCATCTTGTGTGAAAACAAAAGAAGATCCTCTTTTCCAAAGCATAATATCCTTAGACCCAAATTCTGAAGTCATAATACCTTTATAATATACATGCTGGTTTAGCTTAGCAGCCCACACAATGAAATGTCTCTCTGCATTTAGCTCCTTCACAGTCAAAAAATTCAAAGAAAACACAATAATATACAGAATCCAGACTCTCTGTGAATTTTCAATTTTTATGTGGCTTATTTTTTTTTATTCCTTTTAATCTATCAATATTTGTACTGCCTCTTTAAAGACTTTACCTTTTTTTTAAAAAAATTAACTTTATTTTATGACTTTCTATATTCTTTTTCTTTTCTCTTCCAAGTCTACATGCATTTTTTCCAACACTGTGACCCATTTAGAGGTTTTTTATGCCTGAATCTGTCCTACTGTGAATCTGTAATTCTTTACTTCCAGGAATACTTTTGCTTTGCTCTTTTAAAATGCTAAGCATTTAAGAATCTAAGCTGAGACAATCCTAGGTCAAATACAGGTACCGCCTGCTTGCCCCACCCAGTCCAGCATGGTGGAGCCACTTATGTCTCTGAGCCATGCACACCACACTGCTAGTATGGCAGAGCTGCTTGTGCCTCTGAGTCACTTGTGCCTCTGAGCTGTGCAGTGCCCCCCTTCCTGGCACACAGCGATTCCAGTTGCCATCAAACAAACCATAGCACTCTACTCACAAACCCCATCCAAATGCTCTGTCTCCCGCAGGAGCCAGAGATTGCACTGGCAGCATAGCCCAGAAAGCCAGCATTTCAAAACTGCAGGGCTTTTTTTTTTTCACTACAGCTGAATCAGGAAAATCTCTCTTAAAGCAGCTGTTGCAAGCCGCCAGCAAACAGTAAGAAGCTGTGTTAAACTCTATTGTTTTTAAAGCTCTCTCAGATTTTATGTGGATTTAATTGACCATGTGGGCACCAAGTGATGGTTGAGAGATCGGACGCTTAAAAAAAGGAATCCTACACTAGCTCAGAACTAAGAAATAGACAGTCATTTATTAAGGGGTAAAACTTACAAAGTCAGGATTCTCTGCTTGATCGATGGATGAAGATGAGATCCGAAGCAAACCAAACAGTAAAATGGGGCCCATGGGGAGGAGAGAATGGCCAGACATGCTTCCGCATCCGGGTAAATAGTCTATGAGGCCACACCCCAGTAGGTGGGTAGTTACTAGCTGTATACGTTCCGGCAGCAATATTTTATACTTTCTTGTAAACCAATACAAAATTATAAGTCATGTTATAAATAACATTATTTAACATAAGTAAAAGTTCATTTTTACATATGCTTATTTTTGCATAACTTGAAGCATTATATAATGCTTCTTACTTTGCTCAAGTGACATATTTATTGAGTGTTCATGAATAAGCATTTTATACTATATTGGTAGTTTACCAAAGAATAGTTCAGCATGGTAGAATTGCAATATGGTTAAATCAATGGGTGCGGATATTAATCCATTTTCCTGTTAGTATTTAGTGAAAATGAGTGACTGTAAAAATGGTAGATGACTGTATTAGTAATAAGAATTATCTTCTTTGGTCTTTTAACATTATTAAGACATGTTGATAAGCCTTGAGTCTTATTTCCAAGAAAAAGCAGACAAAGTTAAAAACCATGAATTTAGGAAACAGTAAAAATCTATGTTTTTTTGTCTCATGTGTCACAGAACAAATTCCAAATAAATAAAATGTGTATTGAAAAAAATTAAATTATAAAAGTAGTAGAAAATTGTGAGAAAATTCTTTTATTACTTGAGTACAAAGGAGTTTTCTAACCAACCCCAAAGCCAGCCAGACTGTCTCAAAGAAAAAAAATATTTTTCTTTTTAGAAAATCTGTATTGCAGAACTCAAGACAAAATTCACAAAGGAGTTTTCTAACCGACCCCAAAGCCAGACTGTCTAAAAGAAAAAAATATTTTATTTAGAAAGTCTGTATTGCAGAACTAAAGAAAAATTAGTAAAATAGATATTTGCAATTAATATAAAAAACAGCTACCCACTGTAGCTAGTTTTATGTTTTTCATAATACTGGAAGATGGAGGAAAGTCGATGATGAAGATGCAGGAGGTCAATGGGAGGGGCAGATGTTGCCTCTTGTGGAATATTATTTTAAGGTGTTATACATTTCGTCCTACTGCTTTTGTTTACAATGCAAAAACGTGTTCTATTTGAGTAACTAAAATTGATCTGTGGTCAGGAGGCTGAGCCAGCAATTAGCTGAGAGGAAGTGTCAGGGTGGAACCAGGTGTAGCGAGGGGTCTTAAGTGGGAGCTGAGCAGAGGTTTGGTGGGTGTTTCAGGAGATTTGGAGCAAGGAGAGAAGGGGAGCTATTTGTCATTCAGCCTCTCTGAGCCGGTAGAATTTCACCTCAACCTTTGCATCCTGAGTTCTATAGAGGGTAGGGATCTAGATAAAGTTGCCCTTAGCAGCTTTGAGAGAGCCAGTGTGTGAGGGAACAGAATTCCTGCTGGCCTGGCAGTGGGGCTGCAGTTGCTGATTAGGGCAGCAGTTGCTTAAGGGGCAGCAACTGAACTGGGAGAAAAATAGCATTTGAATGCACTTCCTGTTTACTTAGGTAATATTAATTCTTTCTGGAGTCTTGGGTGGAATTGAAGACTAGATAGTTATTGTTGCAGATTTTTAATTGTGAAAAAGTAAGTTAGGTATAAAATTTTGGATGAGATAGGTAATGTAGTATTTTTTCTGAATTTGCTAAGTGCGGCTGGGCTGAACATTGCAAATTAATTCTTGCTTGATAACCAAAAATGCTTGTATATAGGTTTACTATGTTAAAGTTAAAACCTTTCTTTTTTGTTTAGACAAAAAGGACATGCTGTAAAATATTATTTTGTGTGCTACTTTTTTTTTTTTTTACTTAAAACACTTGATGGTCTAATAAAGAGCTGAATGGCCAATAGTGAGAAAGGGTAGGCCGGGCTGACAGGAAGAACAAATAGAGGAAGAACTCTGAGGAGAAAAAGCAGATAGAATAAGAAGAGGTCAGGGGCCAGCCACTCAGTCACCCACCCATCTTGGAGTAAGAGTGAAAGTAAGATACACAGAAGTAAGAAAAGGAAAAAGTCCAGAGGAAAACGGTAAAGGGGAGAATTTAATAAGAAAAGATGACAGGAAACAAGCCAAGCTAAGGACATTTATAAGTAATAATAGGTCTCTGTGTGATTTATTTGGAACCTGGGCAGTCAGTCTCCCAAAAGAGACAAAAGAGAAAAAACCTAAAAGAGTAAGGGGTAAAAAACAGCCAACAAATTTTGGTGTTCCAATGTGGGGCTAGAGTCAAAGAAAATCCAACAACATGCTTCTAAGTGTGAATTCATTATTTCCAAAAGATGTTCAGATCTTCTCTGGAGCCCTAGTGCAGTTGGACAGTCAGTCCTGCTGATTGCTTCAGTGACTTTTGCTGAGAATCAGAAAGGAAAACCAAATATAAGACAATGTATGTTCTAATTCTCTAGTTGCTAAGGAAAAATAGTCAATTTCAGTGGAGAAGACACTATCATTGCTCTAATTAAAGGCTGATTGTCTGCAGACTTCCCTTAAACCTCTGAGTACGAATCTTCACCAGTTGCTGGCATCATAGGTGCATTACAAAATAGACTCCACTGTAGAAGCTGCCCCAGATGTGGGAGAGACTGAAAGGTTTGCGCCAGTGATGGGGTTTCTGATAATAAATTACATAACTTCCAAATAAAGACCAATGTGTTGGTCACATGAGTAACAGAAATATAATTAAAGAGTGCCTTCTCTTACATGCAAATACAGTATTTTTGTCTTTTACTGTAAAGTAATAAGTAATAAATCACAAACATTTATATGCTTGATCTGACTGGAATGTTAGATGTTTTCAGATATCACGTGTAAAGATGTGACAACTAATTTAAAAGTTAAAGTAAAAAAATCCCATCAGTAAGGATGACATATCCTGCATTACAAGAAGTTCTCAAAAAATTAATAAAAGTTACAAAGCCAGGTTATCCTGAAGGAATATTCTAGTTAAATATTCTAGTTAACCATTCTAGTTAAATGGAGTTTGCAGAAGTGTAACAACTGATACAATAGAAACATGGAAGAAATTGAAGTATTAGTTATGCTGATTTTTTTATGTTACAAACGAAAAAGTTTTACAAATATCATCCTCCTTATGCCCTGCAATGGCATCACAATCTTAGAGGTGAGCTAGCTGAGATCACAGAAGTGGGAATACAGTTGCAGAGGTTGCAGGCCGCCTGCACACATCTTCCTGGAACCCTCAGGTCTGTGTACATCTGCCATGTGTTTTTCATGAAGTGCTTGCAATGGTTTTTCTTGCAGACTTCCTCTTGTCACCTGAGTGCTAGGGAGTAAATTTCAGGGAGCCACACTTATAGGATATGGTCAGGCACTGGTGGCTATCCACTCTGTGCTGTTGCCTCTCTAGAAGAATGAACATCAAGCATTTTTTTTAAAATCCAGAGTCCTAGAGTTCTTCACAAGATTGCCTTAGTTGCCCAAAGCAGCAACCTTATAACAGACTCTTTGGTGGCTCCTGACCCTTTCATTCACACTTCTCCACAGGACACAGGTGATCCAGGATTACTGTTGTTACTCCTCATTTCAGATATTTTATCTGCAGTGTTTGATTCCAGAGGAACTTAATTTATTTTATTTTTTAATTTCTTTCTTTCTTTCTTTCTTTCTTTCTTTCTTTCTTTCTTTCTT
>LOEQ01010482.1:75102-89780 GCA_001685075.1 Bramus lutescens | reverse complement strand
AGGGCTGGCCTATCAAAGGGCCAAGGCAGTTTCTTTATTAACCAATGAAAGTAACACATAGACAGATGACCCTCCTACATCAATGGTTCACCAACCTGGGTAGTGAATACTCACTTTGGGAAGCTACTGTCTAAGTATCTTAGTGAGTCCAGGCAGGTTTAGTTAGGTCCTCGAGACATCAGGTATCCATGCAAATTTGGAGGATGGCAACCCTCAGCGCTGAACTTACTGACACGTAGCAAAACCACAGGATGGCAGTGGGGGCTGTGGAAAATTGAACCACAAGCTCCCAGGAGCTGGTGGCCACAACAGCATGAAGATTTGTCCACAGAGTTGCCTGCAGAGACCCATCCTCCCTCTGACAGCCCGGACCGAAAGCCCAACTCCCCAAGATTTGAAGACTGGTACCAGACTCAATGTCTTCCTGGCAAGGGCAGCAAGGAAGAAGCTCCAATAATTTGAGTGCTCAGTGTGTTCTTTGCAGCCACCATGAAGGTCCTAGGCTGCCATGAGGAGCCTGTCCTGAGGATTGCTGTGGAGTACTTGTAGCTCTTCTTCAAGGGCAAAGGGTACAAACAAAAAGAGCAGGTGGCACAGAAATTCCTCCTCTGCACACTGGTGTCCCTCACTGCTCCAACAAATAGCTCAGCCTTCTCACAGAATCCTGTCACCTTAGACCCCTGCCTCTGGGTCACGGCCTGCTCACCTCTCTGTGGGGCTGAAGGAGAATGAGATTAAATGAGGCATTTGGGGTTTGTAATCGTCCCCTCCTCCCAGGACATAGCATCTCATAGAGAAAGCAGGTTTCTATAAAGTAGATCAAGAACAAATTCAAACCATTAAATCATCCAATAGTCACGTTTGGCATTCACTAGAGGAAGCAAAGGCCTTAGCTGGGTTCTGTCATTGGAGCAGTAAATCTCTCTGATCAAAACGGGTGCCAGAAAAGCAGCTGAACAATCTGTCTCCCCAGCCACATGGCTTTGACCTCTGCAAAAGTACGCCCTGTGAGTGCAGACATCAGTGCACAGGACCTGATTAGCCAACTCGCACTTGTGACTGTGGCTTTGTGGAAGAGGGAAGCACAATGAAGCCAGGAAGTGTTGGGCAGGTCGGAGGGAAGCATCTTTTTAGAGAAAACCCAGTTGTACAAGGGAAGGTTGCAATGCTAGCCCAAGTGTCTGCAAACACCGCTCTGAAGCTGAGGGAGGGATGCCACTCAAAGCCTTGCAGGGAATAAATTCTTCATCCTGAATAATAAAGAGTCCTTTTGATGGGCAGCAGCAAATCAGGGCAAATAAAAACAAATGATTCTCAACGGAAAGGATTTTCATGTTCTGCCCACAAAATGAGATCAACCAGGCTCTGGACAGCTGTCTCTTACATTAGGGCCTCTGGCTTCCATGGTTGTTAAGGCGATTCGGTGGAAGCTGAAGTCCTTAAACCAGCGCCTTTGTTTCTTATTAAACCCCTAGATGCATGCTCTCTATCTCAAAATGGGGGATTGAAATGTAGCCACAGCTTTTCTGATGCACTTTGGCTAATAAACGTAAATACGTTGCCGTGTGACTGTGGTATGCATCCAGAGTGTGTAGCAGGGTGGGTGGGTCTGGTTCTAATGAACAGGAAAAGTAGTTGTGAGTCCCAGGTATTTGGGGACAGTCCTGGCACATGTGTGTGGTCTTTTAGACCTGAGCGGGTTTGCATCTGGAGTCCGCACGGTTCCCCAGTCTGAATGAAGAACAGCAGTCACCACGGGATGATGCTCACTCTAAAAGAGAGCACTATCCCAACTGCAGCCAAGCATTTTCAGGAATGGATACACCTGGGCCCTTTGTTTTAAGTAAAAGAAGAATCTGCTCAAATAGAGTTGAGCGTGGAAATGCACCAAGGGAAGGGGCTCCATCCTCCATCTTTTCTATCTTCAGATACCACAGCTTGAGCCCTGGAATTGGTGAATCAAAGGCTGCAGAAGCCCCATTGAGCTCTCAGGATAAGGGCACTTCCTGCTTCTGTGCTAAATACAGAGAAAGTCGCATCTGACAAAGACCAGAAGGCCGCTGAAGCCCAGTGGCTGTGGATCAGGTTTGGCCGCAGGAGATCCTTCATCCAGTTCAGCAAGAAACTATACTTATTTGTTCCTCTATTCAACATAGCCTCGGGATCCTCAAGAAGGTAGTTAGCTATGTATCAAGAGCCTGAAGCTATGCATGAAAGGCCAAAATCCAAAGAAACAGTGTTAGTATGCCTCCTACACAGAACCCTCATGAGAATGGTCTAAGCCCACAGTCCACGGCAAAAGAGAGACTTTGGAAGGACTTGGTTTAAAAACTAGGGCCATCTTTCAGCCCAATCCACCCAATTTTGGATGGCAAGTGTTCTGTGAGAAGCGTTTACTGAGTAGCCTCCTTAAGTGCTTCATCATGGCGGCCTGAGGCTCCCCTGGGGCAGGGAAGTCTCTACCTCCTTTATGGAGCACAGCCTCACTTTGTATAGAGGGTGCCTCTCTTTGTTACCCTTTCTCACTGCTATGGCCAAATACTTAACAGACATGATCTGAAGAAGAAAGCATTAATTTTGCTTCCATCTGAGAGAGTTCAGTCCACCATAACAGGAAGGTATGGTGGCAGGGGAACCCAGAGGCCGGAACCTCTCTAACCTCAGTAGATCAGGAAGTAGCCAGCTAGGACCAGAAAGTGAGGACGGCCGTCATAGTTAATACACATCCCCTCAAGTGATCCTGCAGGTTTTACAACCAAACCACTGCCAGCTAAGGCCTAGAGCTCAAGTCTGTGAGCTTGAAGACCATTTCATTGTCAAACCATAGCAGAGATCAAGCGATATTAGTGAATAAATGAGTGGCTGGCTGGATGGCTGATGACTAATAATGAGATTCTATATGCCTAATCCTCCAGCTTGGCAGCAGCTGGCTAAGCTTCAAAGCCAAAGTTATCAAGGGAATGGGCTAATTCGTAAAACATTCCAGTCTTTCAAGTCTCCCTTTAGCCCCAAAAGCACTGCCTCTCTCAGTGGCTCTTTGTGTGCATCCTAATGACTAAATTCTAAAAATGCAATTGCTTTAAAAATATTTTTAGTCAACACGTAATCATGCATATTTATAAGGCCCAATGAGATTTAATGCACACATACAATATGTTCAAATCAGGATAACTAACCTGCCTATCACCAACATCCAAAATCCCTTTTTAAAAGTATTTTGAAAGTCACAATGAGGTCTTATAATGATAGTCATTCTACTGTGCTACAGAAACTAGAACTTAATCGTCACATATAATTGTATTTGTGTACCTAGTAAGCAGTCCCCCTCTATCCCAACGTCCCTTCCCCTTCCCAGGCTCTGATAATGATTCTCTCTATATTCATGAAATCAGCTAACACCCTCTAAAAATGATAGAGAACATGCTGCATTTGTCTTTCTGTTCCTGGCCTGTTTTACTTAGCACAATGCCCTGTAGGCAGGCGGGTTTCATGAAAAACTCATAACTATGTGATCCAGCAATCCCACCACTGTGTAAGAATCCAAAGGAAAGAAAATCAGTATGTAGATGACAGATCACAGCCTGATATTTAACAAATATTATTAAAATAGCCAAAATATGAAATCATCTTGGGAATCTATCAATAGATGAATAACTATAAAAATGTGGTGTGTGTATCCTGTTCTTTGTGTCAAATCTCCTCTACATGTGACTTTTTCTGAGACTAAATCACTATCTCATGCAATGAAAATATGGGAATGTTCTAAGAAAGTAGTGGGGAAGATTTACTCTTGTGTTGGCTGACTGGTGTGGAGTCCCAAGTCTCCTTTGGGAGACTTCCTTTAACAAAGAGGAGAAGGGTGCTGGTCTATAGCTACCAGACAAGGTCTGCATGATTTCATGGGAGACACACTCTTTACTGGCATACCGTTCCCTTATCAACCACAGGTTCACAGCACAGATGGGATTGATTTATCTTCAGGAGATGATGCATGCTCCTGTCAACATGCCTTTCTACACTCAATATCCATACCAAGTTCAAACCCACCTGACTTCAGAGTGAACTGGGAGGTGTTAAAACTATCAGTGCCCCCTTAGTGGGATTTGTGAAGATTGAAATCGCATCACAAGAGCCATAAGGGACTTTAAGGTTGAAAGCACGATTTTACCACTCAACTAGGTTGCAGTCTTGGACTCCTTACTGCTTCTGTATCTGAATTCAGTTTCTTATAAAATAAGACAGTATTACCAATCTCATAGAGTTGTTAGGACAATCAAATAAGGGAATGGCTCCAAGAAAATTTGAAGACTATGATCATTTTTAATAAACAAATAACTAAAATCACAATTAGCCTCATCTAGATAACCCTTCACAGACATGTCCAGAGACTTATTATCTCTTTGGTGATTCTAGCTCCTGCAAAGTTGACAACTGGCTATTCCAACAGAGCAATCTAGATTATTTCTGCTGTCAAAGCACATTACAAGACTAAACATAACATCAAGACTTAGGACAATTGTCCTAGTTAGCCTCAACTGCCATATTGGCATGGTATAGAGTCACCTGAGGGAGTCTCAGTTGACAGATTGACCAGATTGGAATAGCCATGTCTGTAAGAGATTTTCTTGATTGACGATCAATAGAGGGAAGCCAGCCCACCTTGGGTTGCGCCACCCCTAGGCAGATGGGGCTGGACTGTGTGTGAAAGTGAGCTAAGAAAGGACCTGTGAGTGAGCCAGAGAACAAGCCAGCAAGCACCACTCCTCTGTGGTCTTGCCTCCGTCTTCCTGACTTGAGTTTCTGGTGCAGGAGAATTTTCTGTATTCTGTCAATCATGTTTTGAATAAATGCTGATTGGCCAGGCAGGAAGTATAGGTGGGTCAACCAGACAGAAAGTAGAGGCAGGGCGATGAGAATAGGAGACTTCTGGAAGGAGAAAGCCCACTCCTCCCACTCCTGCCCAAATCGCGGAAGAAGCAAGATGCAATCTACCCGGCTAAGAAAGGTATCGAGCCATGTGGCTAATGGGTTAATATAAGCTACAAGAGTTAACAAGAAGCCTGAGCTAATGGACCAATCAGTTTTATACCTTATGGAGATCTCTGGGTGATTTTCTTTGGGACTTTGCCAGCTGTGGGGTACCAGGTGGGACAGTAACCCCAACAAACTGACCATCATGTTACAAGTTTCTGCCTTGATTTTCCTCTGTTATGGACTGTGACCTGGAAGTGTAAGCCAAATACACATTTTCCTCCACAAGTTGCTTTTGGTCAGGAAACAACAGACAAGCAAGCAAGGACAGTAATGCAATCTTGCTATGTGCCCTAAAGGAAGGCTGTATCACCCCTGCACTGTGTACCTTCAACCTCATAACAGCTCACTGAGACAGGTTTGTTACCTGTCCCACGGCATAGATGGGGAATAAGAAAGGTAACTTTTCCAAGATCACAAAGATTGAAACTTGAATGCAGATATCACCTGAGGCACAGGAGTGACCTGCACATCTCTGAAGCATCAAGGAACTGTATCCTCATGGCTCTGTTCCTCTCTTCCACCTCAGTCAGCTTCTCTGACTCTTCCTCTCAAGCCATGGTTAACAATGCAAAGCTTCCAGACATCTTGGTGCCATCAAAGCTTCTATGACTGTCTCTGACTTCACAGTCCTTTGCACTCAAGTCAGCTATGATGAGACAAGTCTCTGAATGATGTTCAGGACATGTCTGTAGAGAGAAACGGTAGAAGGTCATCTTTAGCTACCTCAATCTATGAAGAAAAGGGTATTGTCCATTGTCGACAAAGAATCTATGCTCTGATTTAAATATGAAATGTTTTTTGATTGATGAGACTTTGTCCAGATTATTTCTATAGGAGATAACATATTCAAAAGGAAAAAAGAAAAGACAGTGGAACACAGCCCTGGCATGCAGGGCTTAGTGTCCTTGTACTTGAATGCAGCCATATAGAGGATTAGTCCAGAAGGGAGGATTTGGTATCCACAGAGTCAAACTTCATAGACCCCCACTCCAGGAATTATTGCATACATTATCAAAAAGTTTGTTTGGACTTCCTTTATCCTGTAATCCCGAACTCATAAAGAAAACACTAATTGCATGTTTTAAAATCCACAAAAAAGAAAGGGGTAAGGTACACGGAGACAATTGCTGTGCAGCTCATGGCTTAAGCTTCTCCCGGCACAAGCCCTCAGGGGAGGTGGCCTCTGAGGATTCCCAACCGGGAAGCACCACCCAGATTTATTTCCAGGGGTGGAAAGTGAAGCAACAATTATCTCCTGTCACAGCAAATTAAAAACTCATGCTCATCCATCCAAGGAGCAGGCCTAGTGGAGAAGTGTAATGACAGGCTAAAGCTGGGGCATTTCCTTTAAAGGCATGGGCCACTCATGTAGCACAAAATAAACAGAGACATAAAAGTGCATGGAAAGGGCCCACAAGTTGAGCAAGAGTCTGTGCCAAGATCAGAAAGAGCATTGTGACTCCACATGGGTTTTCAGAAGTGTGAAAGCTAAAAGAACTCTGATAAATTTGGAGCTGTGCTGAGGATGGTGTGGGATCCTCTGTGTATAGAGCACTTTCAGAGGGTGAGATGGGTGGTCCTGTCTGTCACAGAGCCATTCCTATAGCATTAAGAGAATTTTCCCATCCCACTTACTCTTTATAGAAGTGTTCTTTTTTTTCATCTGTGTCTGCACACCTGCCCATATTCCTCTGGACATGGTTGTGGTCCTGGTACCAGAGTTTCAGGCTCCCAACTCTTACGTTCTGTGTCAACATCGTTATAACAAGCTGAGGCAAAAACTCGTGTCTTTCAGGAAAACTTCCCAGATTGGGGCTTCTCTGTCTCTAGCATCCTTTCTTCATAACTTTTTTCTACAACTGTCTCTGCTCTGTTTGTCAGTCAAGATGTGTATCTGTGTCATCGGATTGGGGAGCCATTCATGGTCTGTTGTCTTCAGGAATTGGGGCCAATTTTTCCTCATATTGATGTCAAATGGACATGCTCAGCTTCCCCCAAATGCTCACACAACTACCATCTACCTTATCACAGTACCATGTACTATCTGCTTTATCTTCAGCATCACCTACTAAGATATGTAGAGATGGAAGTCATCCTGAAGGACTGGACAACTGATCGGGTTAAGTGACCAAGAGCCTGCGCTTGGATCAGGCAATTTCCCAATCTCTAGAAGCCTTGGTTTCTCTCATCTGTAAAACAGGGAGTGAGATTGCTTCTCCTACCCATGGGTTATTTTAGGAATTCAGCAAGACAATACAAGAAATGTGTCTACTTCAGGAAAGGCCCTGGAAGGTTGTCATTACTTTAAAAATGGCAGAACTTAGACTCAGAACAGGTAACAGACAAACAGGAGCGTGGGACAAAGCCAATAGTTTGCAGGCCAAAGATTCTGGTTGCATTGGCTCTGTGGGAAAACCACTTTGCCTCTCTAGGTTTCCATTTCTTCATGATTTAAATAGTAATAATGGTATCACTTATCACAGATACTATGTTGAAATGCTTAATTCTTTCTTATTAGTATATTTAATTAAACACAATAACAGGTTACATTGTGACATTTCATATATGCATATGACATACTTTGTTCATATCCAAACCTCCTTAATCTTTCCCCTCTTTTTCTCTTCCCCTGGTCCCTGTCCTGTTACTATTGGACCCCTTTATACTTACAGGTGGCCTCTCCTCACCCCTAGATTTCATGTATGAAAGAAGACATGTGCTATTGGTCTTTCAGAGTCTGGCTAATTTTGTTTAATGTGATAATCTCCAGTTCTACCCACTGTTGTGCTACTAAGGACATGATTTCAATCTTCCTGAATTAATCCATTGTATGTATAAACCACATATCCTCATTCAATATCCATTGATGGGCACTGAGGCTGATCTTGCAACTTGGCTTTTGTCCAGATGTGAAGGCATGTCTAGTGTATGGCGACTTTAATTCCTTTGGATGTATGTATACTCAGGAATGGTGCAGCTTGATCATAGGCTCTGTCTGTTTTCAATATTCTGAGGACCTCCATGGTGATATGCATGGTGGCTGGACTAATTTACACCCTTACTAGCAGTGTATACAGATTTCTTCAAAAGTGCTTTTGAAAGTATGTCATACATTGTGATATGCCTCAAAATGTTAGTTCATCTGTCTGAATGCCGAATACATGGAGTACATCAGTGCTAGAGCTTTGGTCTCCTGACTTCCTTCCCAGCATGCCATGCTTTCTGCCTGAGACTCAGGTATTGCCAACAGACTAATGGGATGGGACGCTTGAGTGCTATGTCTCATTGTTCCATTGGCCCAGGAATGAACAGTGGTGGTGGCACCAGCTGGAGGAAATTCTTGTTGTTGATTTAAAGCAGAAATGTGCTGTGGGACAATGGTTTTACCCTGTAAACATTTGTTTCTTGTACTTGTTTAATAAAATGCCGATTGGCCGGTATCCAGGCGGGAAGTATAGGCAGGATGATCAGGCAGGAATTAGAGGCAGGGCAATAAGAACAGGAGAATTCTGGGAAGAGGATTCTGCAGTTGTGATCCAGACACAGAGCAAGCAAGATGTGACTGCCTCGCCAAAAAAGGTACCAAGCCATGTGGCTAACATAGACAAGAATAATGGGTTAATGTAAGTTATAATAATTAGTTAATGAGAAACTTGAGCTAATGGGCCAACCAGTTTATAAGTAATATAGACCTCTATGTGATTTCTTTGGGACATAACAACTGTGGGAACTGGACAGGACAGAAACCTCAGACAACAGAAATGTGCCCCATAGGCTCGGGCCTTTGAACATTGGTCCCCTAGTTTGTACCACTATATGAAGAGGCTGTGGGCCATTGTGGGTTTCATGGAGGAAGAGCGTCACTGGAGATGGCTTGGGGAGTTTAAAGGCCTATCCAACTTTCAGTTTGCTCTGGTTCATGCTTGCAGTCAAAGATGTGAATTCTCAGCTCCTGCTCCTGCCATCACACCCGTGGCTTGCTACCATGTTTCCCTGCCATGATGGCTTTTAGCCCTTTGGATAAGGCCAAACTAAACTCTTTTCTTCTATAAGTTACCTTGGTCATGGTGTTTTACCTTAGTAACAAAAGATTACATAAGGCATGTATCCCTACATGTATTCCTTTCTCTGCTCCATACTCACTGTAGTTATGTAGATGAAGTCAAAATTAGAAACTAAAGCCATCGTTGCTGTGACCCTTTGCCTCAACTCATCTCTACTATAGACTAAGTGATCAAAGTGACTGAACAAAAACAGTTCCACTGTAACAAGGACAATGGCACCAGGACTGAGCGTAAGGGTAAAGGGAGGAATCTCAGACTGTGCAACCACCTGTACCCTATTGGCCTGTGGATTAATTTCTTTCATGTCATTCTCCTTCCAGACTTTAAGGAGGAGGTAATCTGATGACTCCACAGGCTTTTCCTCCCACCTCTCTCCTGTGCATGGGAAAGCACACTGTAAAAACTAGTATGTCTACTGAGAAGAGCAACTATGGACATCCCTGCTCTGGACATTCTGTCTTGGCTGTGGAGGACTTCAGGGACTGTCTCAACTTTTCTGGCCAAAGTTCTTCCAACATGTTCAAGTAGATGCGGACTGAAGTCTGAGTCTAGAGTAGTCAAGTTGTGCTGAAATATTGTGTAAAGCCTTCTTTATTACATAATAATTTAGAAGTCTCCAAGGAGCTGAGGAGAGGATGATACTGGATGTGTGTTCTTTCCATAAAGCCAAAGGAATTGGGGTGGGCAAGGACTCGGAAGTTTGGTCCTAAGCCCAGCAATGAACTCCTGACATGATATTGGAAACATTTGGTCAGACACATATGTTCAAACCCTCCACTGACCATATAGAAAAGGCAGAAATTAATGAGCCCCTGAGGTTGGAGCTCACTAAATCTGAGGTTGTATCATAACTGCTTATCTAAATAATTACAAGTATGACAGGATTATGTCTTCACAAATTCATCAGATTCAAACTTCTGTGTTTAGTTAAAACAACCACCAAATGATGTTGAATTAACCACAGTTTGACATTATGAGTCGACTTCATGCCTCTTTTCGGTAGTTATACAAACTTATCATCTAAATATTCTAACTTTTTCACATTAGTCATGTCTCATTTTCCTGCTTGCATACAACAATATACTCCCAAATCTTGTGGTCTAGACTAACAACCATGTTTGTTCATAATTCTGCAAATTGGCCCTTATTCACCTAGGTAATTCTAGTGGTGTTACCTAGGATTACGTACACATGTACTTGGCAGATAAGCACTTGGGGAATAGAAGAAGGTCTGATCAGTACCAATTGGCCTTGCCATCTGGGTCACTCACACCCAATCAGATCAGCTTGGGTTTCCTATCTGAGAGTCACAGAACACTGGAAATTGAGTGCAGATATCAAGGGTAATTGTCATTTCTGCCATATTTTCTTTACCAAAGAAAGTTGGAAAACCATCTAGGATTCAAGGACAGAAGACCTGCCTTTAACTGGAAAGGATTACAAGATAATAACACAAGGATGTATATAAACATTGGGGTGTGGAAGAAATTTAATCTGTCATAGATTCTGAAGTTGCAAACTTACATTTTAGCCTGTTCACATTTAGAAAGGGTCAGAAGAAGATTCCAAATGGAATAAGTCATTTAAGTGAGAATGTACATTTACATGACACCAACTGTCCCAAGCACTGTATTACGAAATCCTGTTCAAGTCTCCACACAATTTTACAGTGGGCCTGATTTCCATTCCCTTGTTAAGGAAGCTGTGGCAGTGGAGAATAAAGACAGTATCACTCCGGTGTGCGGGATGCAGCCAGGAGTGTCTGTTTATCATGGTAAACAGAAAACTTTACCAGCAGCATAGCTGTGCGGGGTGAGAGCTGTATGGGGAAGGGGGCTGGTAAACACCGAAGCACTGCGCACGAGTCAATCGTGTTCACTGGGACTTTTGTGGGAAAGGGGGTGGCCTAGGAAGGTGCCAGAGTCCATCTGAACCAGACCCAGACGTCAACTGTTGTTAAGTCTCTCGGCCGCTATTTGGTTTGGCCTCAGATAAATTCTTCCATAAATGTCTCGGTGATTATAGACAGGAGAGCCCCATGAAGCAGGTGAACAAGTCAGGGCAGGCTGTAGGTTAGGACCAGCGTGCTGCAGCCATTCCCTCCAGGCCTGCTTCCACTGGAAGGCGAGACTGAAGTTAGGAAGCAAACGCTTTTACCTCCGATAGCCTCAGTACAGTTGAGGATGGGGGAAGAAACACAGGGTTTTAGTTGCAGCTTTTGATTCAAGGTCACACACACCAATGAATTGCTTCAGGCTTACTTTTCCTTCACTAACTCTGCATCCTCTTTCTTTACAGAGGGTCTATCTAATTTAAACCCTCTGCCAGACTTGACACAGCCTGGAGTCACCTGAGAAGGAAGTCTCAGTAGAGAATTTCCTAGATCATATTGGCCTGTCTATGTGATTAATTGACATATCTACAGTGGATTGGATTGGTTGTTATTTGATATAGAAGGGTCCATCCCACTATGAATGTCATCATCTCTAGGCCCTAGGCTAAATAAAAATCTAGCTAAGCCTAAACCTATGGGTGAGCCACCATTTCTCCGTTGCTCCTGCTGTTCTTTCTTGGCTGTGAGTGAATTTCTTAGTCAGAGGTAATGCTTTATGGAATGGCAGTCCGTCCTGCCTTCATGTTCCCGCCTTGACTTCTCTTATCGATGGACTGTGGCCTGAAATAAAGGGCTTCCCCACAGCAACAAAACGGAAAGTAGAAGACCCCGTATCTTCTGTCTTTACATCCAGTGTTCTATGCCACTGTTTTCTGCCAGCTGGATTTCTTATGCTCCAGTTTTGTAATAGATCTTGTTCTCTTAGAAGCCAGAGGTAGGGTCAGCCTTCCCTAATTGTCTCGGTTCACATCAGCCATCTACTCAAAGATAAGTATTTGCTTCATCCCAGGGCCGTGCAACACAGCCGAATCATAATCTGTCTGTCCTAGCTCGCTGCCTTCCTCCTCCACCTGCCCATTGGTCACTATATCCTAGAGGATCCTGACCTCCTCCCCACAAATACCTGCCATCACCAAGGACAACTTCTCCAATCTTCTAGATCAGTGCTTCTCAACCTTCCTAATGCTGCGGCCCTTAGTACAATTCTCCATGTTGTGATGACCCCAACCATAGCATTATTTTGTTATTTCATAACTGTAATTTTGCTGCTGTTATAAATCGTAATGAAAACATCTGTGTTTTCCAATGGTCTTAGGAGACCCCTAGGAAAGGGTCATTCTCCCACAAAGGGGTCATGGCCCACAAGTGGAGAGTCACTCAGAACGCCTCTTATTCTTCATTCATATCCCACAACAGCTGATTGAACAGAAGACCTGACATGCGAAAAGGGAAACAGACACATCCTTCAGCTGGAGGAGGCAGAAGCAGAAGCAAAGCAGGCGGGCTTCAGTTGATACTCAGGAGAATTTCTCAGCAGACTCATCTTTCGGTGAGACAGGCCGCCTTACAGGTTAATTAATTTTTATTACAGAATGTAGTCATAAAACAATCTGGTGCGACTGACAAAAGACAATTCAGGTTGAAGTTGGGAGTTTACTTAAGTTTTTGTCTCTACTCCTTACCAACTAATGAAATCTGATGGAAGTTAACATCTGCAAACTTTTTAGGAATGAAGAATGGTAGTTTTTATCACATTAGGTCATAGGGGGAAAAAAACAAATGGTATGCCCGTAAGCTTTGGGATATACAGCAAACATCATTATAATCCCTGTAAGACAAAATATATAACTTATATAAATCCGGTCTTGGTTGTAAGTCAAAATGAAGAACGAAGACAATGAAAGAACAAGCCCTAGCATTGTGGAGCAGGATGAAGGCACACCTTTCCACCCCTCCCAAATTTCTGGATCTTTTAAAGACCATAACTAACAAAGGCAAACATGAGCACAATGACAGTCACAGTAACTCCTCATCTGGGTGCCCTTTCTTGTCTGATTGCTGGCTGGTGCCCCCAGAACTCCCTGAAATACAAGTGACAAGTTGTATCCCAGACTTGTTTCTGGTCTTAGAGGAAAAGCTTCCAAGTTTTCAGTGTCGAGTCCACTGTTAGCTGCCGGCTTACGACATGCGGCTATTGCATTCAGTACATTCAGTCAAGACCTAACGTGCAGGGAAGCTTTATCATGAAAGACTGTTAGGTTTTTGTCAAATGCTCCTGCGTTTACCCAGATAATCCCACGGTTTTCAGTCTCTGTTCTGCTAACATGATGCATTACATAGCTTGGCTCACACACATTAACTATATTCCAAGAGTAAGTTCCAATTAGCAGAGTGAGTGATACTTCTGCCTTGAAGTTGCATCCGTTTGCAAGTATTTTGTGAATAAATTTTACATCTATGTTCGTCAAGGACAGTGCTCTGTATCTTGTTTTTCTCTTAGTATCTTGCCGGGCTTGGTATTAAGGCAATTCTAGCTTTAGGAAACAAGTCTGGAAGTAGTCCTTCATCTTTAATTATTTGGAAGACCTTGAGAAAGATTCGTGCTGCCTTTCCTTTAAATGCTGTATTGACTTTCATCTTGATACCATCACGCTTCAGTTTTTCTTTAAAGAGAGATTCGTTTTTTAATTTGGTTTCCACACTTGCTATCAATTTGTATGAATTTTTATTTCTTCACTATTCAGCTTTGGTAAGCTGTATATGTCAATCAACACATCCAATTCTTTTAAGTTATTTAATCATTGTAAAATTGCTCTTAGCAGTTTCTCTACTCTTACTTCTGCTTTAATTTGAATTTTCTCCCCTTCCCCTTGGTTAGAAACTTAAATTTTTGTTGCTTTTTCTTGTGTTTTTATAATTTTAAAACAATAATGTGATGGTTTTATTGAGAATGGCTCCCATAGGCTTTTATGTTTGAACACCTGTACCCAATTGGTGAAACTATTTGGGAAGGATTAGGAGGTATGGTCTTTTTTCAGGAGGTATGGCATTACTGAGAATGGACTTTGAGGTTTCAAAGGCTCATGCCATTCACAGTTAGCTCCCCCACCCCACCCCCACTTCATGCAGATCAGGATGTAAGCACTCAGTTAATGTTCCAACACCATGCCTATCCCTGTGCTCCCTACCACAATGGCCATGGTCTCTAGCCCTCTGAAACTGTAAACAAACTCCCAGTAAACGTTTTCTTCTATAAGTTGCCTTGGTTATGGTGCCTCTTCACAGAAATAGAAAGGCAACTAAGATAAGCAGACATCATTATTGTCATTTTCACAGATTGAACCAAGGGCCTTATATATGCTAGAAAAATAATGAACCACAAGCTACAGCTTTAACCTAGGTTAGTTTATATTTTTAAGTGTGTGTATATTATAATTATACCAATCTCCCCTCCAAATCCTTCTATATACCCATTCCTGCTCTTTATCAAATTCGTGGCCTCTTTTGTCATTGATTATTGTTACATACATATATGTGCATGTGAATGTTTATATGTGTGTGTCTGTATTCCTAAATTTTACTTAGCTTTGTTCTCTTATTTATTTATTTATTTATTTTTTATTAAAAGTTTTCACCTCCTCCCCTCCTCCCATTTCCCTCCCATCCCCCCCACTTCCCCTCCCCCT